>CBVK0102183268.1:0-17787 GCA_900067695.1 Picea abies | reverse complement strand
CATGTGTGAAGAGGGATCAAATTCCTTGAAATGCAAATCTTTTTTTAATTATAAAAATTTAAGAAAAAAAATTATACCTCAAAGAATTTGATTTTTTTCAACACATAAAATAAAACTATATTAATATATCTATTAATAAAAAATAAACAAACAAATATTCATATCCATTATAAAGTTGTAAACTTTGATAAGAATCATCATTTGAAAATTTAGTTAATATTATTTTTATAATAATATCTTACTTTAATTATTGTTAATACAATTTTAACAATAGAGCGATATTAAATATGGATAGAATATTTAATTTTATTGTTTGTCTTATTGGAATGTCATAGGAGAAAATCATAAAATTATAATATAATATTTATGTTATATTATAAATATGAATATGAATAGAAAAAACAAAGGAAAAAACACTTCATAAATAATATTTTAACGATTAAAGGAGTTGGGCACAAGCAACCAACCAAATGCTTTACCACCCACAATTAAATTAATATGTTTAAGTGTTTAAAAAGGATTTGTGTCTCTACATTTCTTTATCCTCATGCAGATTTCATAGGAAGCTTTTGTTTTCATAGAAATGTTTGTACATGTTTTCATAGATAGCTACACATTTCAACTCATTGTTCTTAGACAATTTATTTTGTAATATATTAGTTTTTAAATTCTTAGTGTAAAGTTGGAAGTTACTTTAGATTTTCTCTAGCAAGAAAGAATAATATTTAAAAGAAATATTTTGGTACTCCCCTATTAAGAACTATATATTGTTTTTAATACGTATACCTCACACTTTGTTAAGATTTGACATTGATTTTTAACACCAAATAACTTTTTAATGGACGTGAGATTTTGGAAATAACATTTTTAACACCAAATAACTTTTTAATGGACGTGAGATTTTGGAAATAACATGACCAGTTCGATTGGTTTGAAAATATTTGTCCTTTTATCTAAATGGATAAAATGTCATATTACTAGAGAGAGCCTCCTCCAACTATATATATATATTTATTGAGAGTGACAATGTCACTTTCCCTAAACTTTTAATAGTTAATATTTATTTTTCCTCAAATTTTTCTTGGAATATGTTGATTCACACTAAGTGCATTAAGATTCACAATAAGTGCACCCATCCTGATGACACTGAGAATTTTAGTATGGTTTTCTTGTTTTGGCTTCACTCTCTTTTCACACTTAAGAAAATTATTCTTAATCTCAATGGAGAAGGTAGAAGTAAGATATTCCCAAAATGTAAAGAGATAATTAAGAAGACAAATTGATACACCTTTCACATCCTACAATACAAGCGAGTGTTAATAACCCACATATGCACAACCACCTCATCACTTCAAATGTATTAATATCCCACCATTGATTGCAATGAGAGTACACCCACTTGCAAATGATTTAAATTTAATCTCATATCCACTTGGAAACCAAGCCACCACTTGCAAATGCTATAAATTTAATCCCATATCCACTTGGAAACCAAGCCACTTGTCCTCCATCATTAGATTCATATCAAACCATTCCTAATGGGAGGTTGGAAGTGATTAAGTCCCCTAAAAGTTTTTCTTATTTTTTCCACTTCTAACACAATAGCCTTATTATCTTTTTGATATGTCATCATGTTAATATGAGTCCTTAATATCCAAAAGAATTAAATGTTTTTGTTGGCTCCTAAGTTGTTTGAATAAGCCTCATCAATATGTTGTATTGGGGATCTTGAGTTGTACTACATATGCTAGATTATTATTGAGGAATCTCCTAATACAAACATTTAGAAAATCTCTCTATTTTTCAGCAGTGTTAATCCTTTATATAATGGCATTGCCTCTGCTTGTTGTTTGTTTCTTTTCTAAGACCCCAAGCATAATTTAGTTCCTAATTCCCTCTGGGACCAATGAGGATACCCCCTACACCTTCCTCTCATATGTTTCCTTTCAAGGCCCCATAAAAGAATAACAAATGTTGTTTCCTCCTTGATTTCCACTCTTGAAACTCACCCTCCCCAAAACGTAACTACCACAAGTCCTCTCTTCTTGGTATTCTAATTTGCATTTTTGGTGGTGCTATTACTCCCAACAATAAATCTTTAAGCCATAATACCTTCCTTTCCTCTATCATTGTAGTGTTGTTCCATTTGATACCTTTTGAAATAATTACTTCAATGAGTAATCTTCAATATTGTGAATTTATTACTCTTAGAGTTGTCCGAGCTTGCTTGAATATGGCTATATTCCTTCCCAACCATATTTTCCAACAAAGAAAATTGGGTGTGACCATCCATACCCTTTTCATGAGTTGTATATTCACAAAGTTACTTAGACATTTTTTATGCCAAATTTGAAGCATGTCTCACCAAGCTAAGGGTATTTTTATATTCCTCCCCAATTCTTCAAAAGAACTATTCCATAACTATTTAGTGAATTAACATTCTAGGAAGAGGTTTCTTGATGTTTCTTCTTCTACACAATGTAGTGAACATCTAGATGAACCTTGGATTACTTGCCTCTTTAGGTTATCAACAATGATAAATTGACCATGATCCATCATCTACTATAAAATCCTCATGTTTGGGAGACAATCCCCTCCCCAAATGCACTTCCAAATAGTAAACCTTAGAGGTAACAACTACTTGGATATTTGAACTTGATATCCTATCTTGACTATATATACACCTCCTTGAGATCTCCACCCACTTGAATATTAGTCTTGACTATATATACACCTCCTTGAGATCTCCACCCACTTGAATATTAGCAATATATGTTAAGTAGTTTATCCCCTGCAGGGTCTGGGGGACTGATCCCCCCAGCTGGGGGGTCTCGGGGCAAGCAGGCCCCCGGTGGGGATTCGGACGCAAAGCCCCTGAAGGAAGTATTTCCTTGTAAATATATATTTTAATTTCATAGTAAATATGGACCGTTCAATATAAGGTTGAATATCCGATGGTAGAAGTTATGTTAGGGTTTTTTTCCTTAGAAGGAAACCCTCTTTTATGAGGGAAATGTATTGCAGCTGTGCATCATTGCGAATACTATATTCTAAGAGAGGAGACTATGAGGCAAAGAAGAGGAAGTTATAGTGGGTGTGTTGTAGGTTGTATCGCTTCATTTTGCTAGATAATAAAAAGGGAGCTCTCTGGTGGACGTAGCGCACACTGGGTCAAGCATGTATATCTGTGTCTCTATTGTATTGTGTATCTTATATGTTTTATTTATGCATTTATTTTATTTTATTGTTCCACGATCAAGTTTATCTAACAGGGCCCTACCCAAGAAGCACAAGGAACCTATAAAGAACTCTTAATAAACTGAAGGAAAAACCATTTTATTCATAAATCTCAGCAGTACATCAATAACATCAAATCTCTTAGTCTTCAAAAAAAAGTCTCACATAACAATTTCATTCAATGCTTCTCTAGAAATTCATCATATCCCTCTCTCCTAGACTGGAGGCCTATATATAACTAGAAAGTTTGACCTCCCTTCCTAAATCAATGAGAGTGATGAATAAATGAGGGATCTCATCCCTTTAAATTCTTATTCTTGAATTGTTGTTGATAACAAGTGGTCATAAATGCACATGGAGTAGTCTTGGATGTAGGTGTAGAAATTTTTTGTTGATCTTTGGCTAGAAGTCCATTCAAGGAGACAAAATCCCTTGTTTCTAGGAGTTTGGTTCCCTTGACTCTTGCACTTCAACCCATTTGGTGGAACACGGGTCTTTTGCCAAAAAAATTTGTGCAAAAGGGTATTTTAGACACAAAAATCCACCTTAATCATACATTCATTAAACAACATACAAAAATACTCATCACTAACTATTACATATGGTCAAAAGAAAACATTAAGTCATTTTGTGGTGGAAAAATATGTCAAATATGATCCTTTAGAATATACAATAATGAGTCTCATCATCACCCCCCAGCTAAAATATTGCACACCCTTTGTGCAACCAAAAAATGGTCTTCTTAATTTGATTGTTACATTGTGGGTGTTCGGTACTCTATTGTTGTTGTTCTATACTTCATTGTTGCTCACTTCCATGTGGGTGCTCAACAGAGTGTAGATATTCATTACCCTTTTGTTGTTCATTCCCCTACTCCTTCTCAATAGAGTGTATTTGTTCATTACCATGTTGTTCCTATTGTTTCCTGTTGAATTCTTCTTTGATATCCAAAGCTATGTATTTGGTGACAAATTGTTGATCATGGTATCCTTTATCTTTCACAATTTTGGTCCAATCCGCTTCTTGTTTTCCAGGTTGGAGGTCACCCATAAGAGCAACAAGGAGGAGTGGATGGATCATCCTTAGCCCAATCCAATTAGTTCTCATCCTCCTTACAATTTCTTTATAGCATGGGGTTCTGAGGAGGGAAATTTGTAATGTGCTTGGAGAGTGAGGCTCTCTAATTCTCATGCCAGGAGGCAAGGAATTCCATCTTCTATGGCAAGCCTATGTTGCTACTTCTCCCAACAATATTAGTGTGTCATCAATGTGGGCTATGTCGTCCCTTTGTTTGGTTGTCCACTATGGAGTTATCTCCTTACCTAAGGAGAGGCTATGGTGACTATTGATAACATCCTTAGGCCCGAAAACCTCTACTTTGATCCAAATGGGTGATTTCTTCTCTTCTTCTTTGTACTTTTTCAATTCCTCATGCCTTATCCAATAAGTAAAGGCCATCAATTGCACATCCCCTACATATGGATTGGGATTCCAGTTCTAGGGATGTGGTATGACAAGGTTATGCAGGTAGAAATCACAAAGTTTGGCTTTCTCTACTATGTTACAACCCTGATATGCATTTAGAAAATCTTTGGGTGTATCTAGGTTGAATTTCACAAACTTGGCTAAGTGTGTGATCTGATTCTTGTGCCACTGTTATTTTAGGAATAATGTATATGTTCAGATTGGTGGCCTACAATCCAAAATTTATTCAGATACTTTGGATATAGTTTTGAGTGTTGATTTCATGATCTCCACTTGTTCATTATTCTCATGTAGATATATTTTTACCATTATCAATTGTTGCTAGAGTTTTCGGTTCTCGACCTTCAACCTATGACTGTAATCTACTTTCTGCATACTCATAATTTGAAACTTCTCTTGCACAAGTTGGAGTTGTTGTTCCAACTCTTGAGCAACCTCTTCTTTAATATATCTATTATTATATTCTACCACCCTTTTCAACTTGATGACATCAACCTTGGATTTCTTTAGTTCCAACATGGCTGCATACATAAGTTTCTTTGCATGATTTTTATTTTTAGAGGTTCCTTCTATTGGTCTCTCCTCTTTCATCATAGTCTCCTCTTAATGCTCTTTCCCCTTTATTTCTTTTAAATATTCAGGACTAGGAGAGTCCTTAACTTCTTCCATAGATGATTTTAGGGGATAAATTTCGCCAATGGGCTAATTTTCCATGGTTTTTTTTCAAAACAAGATTCACCAATTTCCCTTTTTTCTAAAAACAATTTGCCAAAATTCCATAGAATAAAATTATTTTACCTTAAAAATCGCCAAAATTTTATAAAATCTTCCGATCTCACTACCTTAAAAATCGCCAAAATTTTATAAAAACTATATAAAATCCTTAGAAATTTGAATATTTTTACAAAAATATCGCCAAAATATTTATATTTTTCATATTAAGGACTAGTAAGATTATCCCATGTTTCTACATTTTAATATAAATTTCCATGGTTAAAATTATTGTTAACTTCTTCTACTTGGGGTGTGAGAGTGAGTGGGACTGATGGAATTGGCCTCTTCTTCTTATGACTTCTCATGATCCTACTGGACCTCCTCCTTCTAGGTTGCACCCATTCTATAGTCGATATTTTCAGAGTATTGATTGTAGGGGTCCCTAAAGTAGTTAAAACATCAGCCACCTCTTTATCTTTTGTTTCTTTTTTTTCATTTTCTATTTTTCCTTCTTGGGATTGGTGATTCTCTTGGGTTTCTCTCCCTTGTTTCTCTCCTCCTCACTCATGGCTTCATGGACTTATTCAAAAGATTGTATATCCATATTGATGAAATATGCCCACAAAATTCTATGTTTCAAGATTATAAGAGCATCATAGACTATTATCTTGATGAGGCAATGGTGTGCTAGGAACTCTTGCTTCCCTCTTTGTACCTTTAAACTCATCTCTTTGAGGGACTAGAGGAGAAAATGGGGGATATTCATATTTAGGTGTGGTTCTTGATTTGGAATATTCCTAAGCCAATGCAAGATTCTGAAATGATAGGCATAGATGATCCAGGGGATCACATTTTACTCAAAAAATCTAAGTGCTCGAAATCACTTCAAAATGGACACGTGCATAGGCCTCATCCTCACGAACCCAACACAAATTGAATGGGATCAAACATACATCATATGAGTAATATATTGTTTTCTATTCATTTTTCCAAACAATTAAAATTTTGCTGACTGTACAGTTCGTACAGTGTTCACGTGACAGCTGACCATACAATCTGTATGACCGTATAATGATGGCGTGGAAGGGTACAAACCCATATGTGGCAGAGTGCTAAGTTGGCATGCTAACAAATCAGGATCGATGGCAGACACGTGGACAAATCAGGTTGTGACAAGTGGCATTTTATGGACAAGTGTCATGGTGCCACGTGGCCCATTCGTGGGCTTCCACGTGGCACCCCTCCAGTTTTGGTTGTCATTTGGTAAAATTTTTGCCGTGGGAAGTGGAAGAGCTCTAGCGTAGGCCAGGCTACTAGCCCGCATATGGGTTGTTACTTAACCAAACATATGTTCATATTTATTTGAATTATATTTAATGTATGTGCGACCGAGAAAAAGGGTCGGGGCTTATCTCCAACCCACGGTTCATACCATATTGCATACACCATACACCCTTGCCATATAACCTTGGTGCGCATATTGTTGCAAAGGAGGTTTATCCCCCAGTCTATACTGCATTGCATACAACCCATATATAACAGTTAGCATGGGGTTTCAAATTATTAGCCCCATCACCCCCGGTGCATACACCACCATATAACCTCCACATATAACCAATCATGCGGGGGCTTAACACTCCAATGGTCAAGTTTTTCATGCGCCCGCCAAGTGTCAACACCACAAACATTTTTTTCGAACTGGCCCGAGATAGACGTTGGGATGTGGCCATATGGACCCCATGCGACCAACACCTTCACCCAAGGGGGCGCTAATCCTGCTAACTATTCAAAAGAATTTTGGTTTTTGTGGGATGCACATGTGTGTTGGGTTTTAGTCCCAGTAAAGTTGTGGGAGCCAGGTTGGTCATTCATAGGTGAAATTTGGTGAGTAGGTACAACAAGATTGAATGGGAAAAATTCGAGGTGGTGTAACTTCTTCATTTTTTGGCCAAACCAGGTGCCGAAAAATCCTAGCCAGGGGTTTTGGACATTCTGAAGCCATTGGAGCCATATTTTTTTGTATTTTGAGAACTGTAAGAGCACTTTTTAAGCATAATGAAAATGATCCAAGGGAAGCTGGACCAGGATATGTAGCCCAAGAGAGAGGTGAACTCCTTTATCATTTGTTGTGTTATGTGTTAATTTTTTATGGTTTTTATATGTCTCATATGTTGCTCATGATTAAGCAAAAACTCTTTAATTGATGTGTTAGTAACTTGATCCAATTACCCAAACACATACCATTTTTACACTTGCAATTTAAAAGAGACAAGTCTTCTTCATTTTAAATATCTCTTGGAAAGAAATCCATGCCATTTTCAGATTAGTTGGTATCAGAGCATAGGTTTTTGAAGGCTTGATTGTTTTTTCTTTTTTTTTTTTTCCTGATGCCTACAAGGTTGAAGCTCACAAGAAGAGAAGGTCAACTTATAGAGCCAAGTTCTCAAATTTCAACAAGGAGAACTATGAAGTCACCTCAAGATTCAAGGAGATATTCACCAAGTATGGCTCATGAGGAGAGTCATGGAACTCTTCCTTCAGAGGAGGAAAATTTCAGAAAGGCTTTCTATGATATGACTAAGATGGTGAAATTTTTGTTTGAAGAAATGCAAGATTGCAAGGTGAAAGATCCAACCCTGCAAATGGAAATGGAGATAGTGGTGATAAAACTCCAAAGCGAAATGGAGGGAATGGTGATTCTTCACCTCCTTCACCTCCATCTTCCACCTCTTCCACCATTTCACAACAGCCTCCAAATTATCCAAAATAATATGGTAAAACTCCCCTACAAACACCTTTTCTTAAGCTTGATATTAAGTTTGAATTTCCAATGTACAATGGAGAGGTAAAAGCTGAGAAATTGGATAAATGGATTCGTCAGATTGAAGTGTATTGTAGGATACAAAGAATCATAGATGATGAAACTAAGATTCAACTTGATTCTTTAAGATTGGATAGTGCATCACTCATTTGGTGGGAAGCCAAAACTCAAGAGGACATGAAGAAACATGGTAAAGTTTTATCCTCTCGGAATGATTTTACTGTTGCAATTAAAAGGAATTTTTATCCATTAGCATACATGCAGAAAGCTACTATGGATTGGAAAAACTTTAGGTAAGCTAAAGGACAAGATGTGAAAAGTTTTAGTCAAGAATTTAGGAGAAGATCTTTGGTTTTGGGTATAGATTTGTCTTCTCGAGAAACTTTACTCGAATACATTGGAGGTTTGCATACCTACTTGAGGCATAGAATAATTATGTTTAACCCTTCAAATCTAGATGAAGTTTGTGTACAAGTAACTCATTTAGAAGTAAGAGGAAGGAATGAACCTCAAGATGGCAACAAGAAGTCTTTTCATAATGGAGACAAGGGAAAGAGGAAGTTTGAAGGAAATGGAAAGAAAAATGCTTTAGTCAAGAAAGAGAGAGAGAAACTCTCATGTAAACATTATTCAAAGGATGGCCATGATGAAGACCATTGCTGGAAACTTCATCTAGAAAAGAGACCCAAAAATTTCAACAACAAATAAAAACCAAACATTGTTGCAACTATACAACAAGATTTAGGATCTGATTCGGAAGATGAAACAAAAATCATAGCCATGGATTTACAAGGTAAGAACTCTATTGCTAGCACTAGTTCTTCAAATTCTGCCATCATTGAAACTCAACATGAAAAATAAAGAATAGAGCTTTTGCACATAAGGGTAATTTCAAAACATACCAAGATAGATACTCTATTTGATACGAGATCTCAAGAAAACCTTATTTCTGAAGACATTGTCAAGGAATTGAATTTGGAAACTACTTCATATCCTAAACCTTACCCTCTAGGATGGATATGTGGCAATGCCAAATTGCATGTGACAAGAAGGTGTAAACTTAGATTTTCCATCACTGCAAACTATATAGATGAGGTAGAACATGATGTTATTCCAATGGATATTTTTGGTATTGTGTTGGGAAGCCCATACTTATATGATAGGAGAGCCATCTTTCATCTTCATGAGAACAAAACTCATTTGCTCAAAAATGGAGTTGAGTACATTGTTAGAGCACATACAAAGAAGATGAATTTGTCACTTACAAATGCTGCACAAATGAAGAGACTAGTCAATGCTAGTAAGAACATTGTACTTTTGATGATTAAACCCAAAGATAGTGAGGAAGAATAAGTTTTCAAAGGCTGTGATGCAAAGTTACAATCTGATTTATATGAGGTTGTTAACGAAAATGTTGAGATGTTTTAGGAACCAAGGGGATTGCCTCCTAAAAGGGGTATCCAACATGAGATTATATTGCAGCAAGGAGGTCCTCTTCCAAACATTGACATGTACAAGATGTCAGACATGGAGAATGTTGAAATCAGAAAACAAGCCCAAGAGTTGCTTGAAAAGGGGTTCATAAAACCAAGCACATCGCCATGCAGGTCACCAATTGGTTTTCTACCAGAGAAATATTGTATATGGCGTATGTGGGTAGATTTCAGAGCCTTGAACAAGACTACAAATGTGATTGTTGAAGGAAACACATGGAAGAAATCTTTGAAAGCAAAGCAAGCTCCATTGCATGCCTTGACAAGTTATATTTTCCACTTGGTGATAAGGTATAAAAAAGACTTTTATGAAAACATTGTTGATATGCTTACTAGGCCTATTGTTAGTGTTTTAGTTTTTTTCTAGCATAATCCTATCATGCATAAGAGATATTTGTAACAATATGATTTAGATGTTGATCAAAAAAATGTTTATGCAACTTTGTGTTGTACTAACCAAGTTGAGGAATTGGATTCCTACATGCATGGTAAACTTTTGTATCTTGACAAGCTATGTTTTTCACAAGGTGAAAGAGTCAACATGATAAGGGAAGCACATTCTTCTCTTGTTGCTGGCCATTTTTGTGTAGGCAAGAAGTTCATTGAACATGTGTGTTGGGTTTTAGGCCCAGTAACGTTGTGGGAGCTAGGTTGGTCATTCACAGGTGCAATTTGGTAAGCAGGTACAACAAGCTTGAAGGGGAGAGCTCCCAAGAGGTGTAATTTCTTAATTTTTTGGCCAAACCAGGTGTGAAAAAGCCCAGCTAAGGGTTTTTGGACGTTCTGAAGCCATTGGAGCCATCTTTTTTTGTATTTTGAGCACTGTAAGAGGAATTTTTAAGCATAATGAAAATGATCCAAGGGAATATGGACCAAGAGATGTAGCCCAAGAGAGGGGTGAACTCCTTTATCATTTGTTGTGTTATGTGTTCACTTTTTATGGTTTTTATATGTCTGATATGTTGCTCATGATTAAGTAAAAACTCTTTAATCGATGTGTTAGTAACTTGATCCAATTACCTAAACACATACCATTTTTACACTTGAAATTTAAAAGAGACAAGTCTTCTTCATTTTAAAGATCTATTAGAAACAAATCCATTCCATTTTCATATCAATAGACCACACTCATCCTACCCACACAAGTAATGTATTTGATGATGTAATATGCAACCTCCTGCCAAGGGTGAGGGATGGTTTCCCTTTTTATGCCATTTTTATTTTCATCAGTATTGTCATTGGGAATTAATGGAATTCCTCCTTGGAATTAATGGCTTCCTACATTTCTTCTTTGTTCCAAGGAATACCTGAGGGTAGTATAGAGACTTTGTTAATGGAGGCTTCGTTAACCCTATTGGTTAGCCCTATGATTGTAGTCACACATTCTTGATCTCTTATTCTTTTAAAATTTTGGGAAAACTCCATGGCTACCTCATCATCAAACCCTCTTAATCTCTCAAAATAACCTAGCCATTCACATTTATGGAAATATTTCCACTATCTCAGGATTGTCATAAACCTTGGAACGATTTGTTGGTTCTCTTATCTTAAATCTTGCTCCCATGATTTTTTATTAGGATGATGGTAAGTAAGTGGTCAGGAATTTATGCAAAGAGTTGTTCTTGAAAGAAAAAGTAAAGATGAGGGTTTTATTAGACGATTCTCAGTTGGTATAGTTGTTGAAAGATTGTTTTTCATTAATGTCAACCCTTGAAGAATCCTTGACTATGTGGTTTTGGTACCTAAAGTTGATTGAGGAATATGGAAATGAAGGACAATGTAGATGAAGGTAAGATGCTCATATATAGATAGTACTCCTCATGTTGTTTCTAGTGATATGTGGTATGCCACATAGTTCCTCATGGTTGAGGAGTTACAACCTTGTGAAGTTCGAAACCCTGAAGAATGGTCAAGAAGCGCCTAGTTGGTTACATGTCTTTAATGAAAGGGTAGAGTGTTTGTAACAAGAAAAATCTAGAAGCCCTAAGTTTAAGGAGAAATATTACCTAGAAAAAGTATAAATACACCTCAAAGAGTCATTCACAATTACATTCACACACACATTCTATTGAATATTATCTTGTGAACTAGTGATCTATTGGCTAGTCTATTAGCGATGGTAAAATCTGAGGTAGCAAAGACTGTGGAGTGTGGGAGTTTTAGCATTGCAATGGTGAGCAGGAATCTATGAGGAAACCCTATTTTAGTTGGTGCACATGGGTCATACTACTAGTGTCCCATGAAGCATCCCTAGGGGTTGTAGTATACCTATCACGTGAGGCCCCGCGAGACAGTATGCCTTAGTCCTGCGAGGACAAGACAAGTTAGGGGAAATGATATTATGAGGTCCCTAAATATAGAAGATAACTTACATATCAACACACTAGATTCTCTTTCAAATAGACCAGGAGAAGGCTGGGGTGCCATCAAAACAAGGATGCTCGCCTTTCAGTGTTTTAGGTTAGCTATAGAAGTAATGGTATGTTTATGTACTTGTTGTGAAGGTTATGCTTGATTATGATGTGGTGTATGATTGAGGAATACTTGGCATATTGATGAGGGTTTGACACATGATTTGGTTACATATTGGATACATGATTGAGTAAGGTATTATGGTATAGCCAGTTCATCATATGGCATGGTTTTTATGGTTCATATCTTTGATATGATTGTTCATGGTTGATATATACACTTGATGTATGGTGGAATATGCATGAGGGACATGCATTGGTTCTTCATTGATGATATGGTACAAGTATATACTTGAATAATGCTATGGTATATGGTACAAGTTGTATTCATGTTTGACATATGGTACATGATTGACCACTTATCATTGATGTTGTAGTTGGTATATCTTACTGTTCATGATTGATGCATATATGTTGGCACATAGTTGATGCATGGTATGGTACAGGTCTTGGTATAACAGGTTGATGATACGGTGACAACTACAGGTTGATGGTACAATGACAATGAAAAATCAAATAAAGTGACAGGTTGAAGTGATAGTGACAGTGGCAGTGGCAGTGACAGTTAAGGTATACACTTATATTTCAGGGTGCTAGGATGGGGAAAGGAAAGGTTGTTGTATCCACCTTCCAATTGGTGTTGGAGAACTCAGAGGTTTATAGCCTCTTTCTAGTTGGAGCCAGAGAATTGAAGGCGTTGTAGCTTCCTTCAGGTTGGAGCCTATAAATAGGGGGTTGGAGCCTCCTTCTAGTTGCAGCTAGAGAATTGGGAAGTTGGTGCTTCCAATGAATGTAATCTTTGATATATAAGAAAACATTCTATGTTTTTCTCCCATTTGGGTTTCCACGTAAATTCTAGTGTACTGTGTATTTGATGTGATATTGTTGATGTGATGTTTCTTATGATTATATGTTCATGATGTATTGATGATACATTGATGATATATTACTGATTAAGTTGAATTTTATATATTATGGTTAAAAAGTGGTAAAAGTTCTCATACTGATTCACCTCCCCCCCTCTCAGTATTCCAACAATTGGTATCATAGAAGTTCCTTCAAGAATATATCTAACCACTGGAAGGAGATCATGGATTACATTAAGATTGAAGTACCACAATTTTATGGCCAGGACTATGCCTTTTGGAGTAGAAGGATGAAAACATATGTGCAAGAACAGGGATTTGATGTTTGGCAAGCAATATTATATGGATAAAAAGCACCAACCACTTCCCCAACAGATAAGGATGGAAAGAAACTTGAAGAAAATGATTCAAGGGATAGAAATTCTATCCTTTATGGTTTGACTAAATAAGTACATGTCAAGGTTATGCATTGTGAATATGCAAAAGAAATTTGGGACAAACTTCAAAATATATACGAAGGAGATGCCAAGGTCAAGGGAGCTAAAATTCAAACCTTTAGAGACAAGTTCAAACAATTAAATATGAAGGAATATGAATACATTACAACCTACTTTGTACGAATCAATGAAATAGTGAACGATATTAAAGGTTTGGGAGATGAAATAAAAGAACAAGTCATTGTTCAAAAGGTACTAGGTCTCTACCAATGAGATTTGATTCGAATATTTCAGCTCTAGAAGAAAGAGTGGACCTAGCTACATTGACCATGGAAGAGTTACATGGGATAATCATAGCCTATGATATGAGGATAGAGAAAGATAATCAAGTTACAAAGGAAGTAGCATTCAATGCATCCAATAAGACAAAGAAGAAGAACAAGAAAAAGACAAAATCAAATTGTAGTTGCAGCGATGATTCAGAGGAAGATGAAGAAATGGAAAAGTTCATAAGAAATTTTAAAATAGGAACCAAAAAGTACAAAGTTATGATTCCATTTTTATTTTTTTATTATGGTGGTATTGGCCATTTTCCTTCTAAATGTCTGCATGCTAAGAATAAGGAAAGTGATGAAGAAGAAGATAATCAAAAGAAAAATAAAAAATAAAAGGGTAGAAGAAACAAAAATAAATTCTTCAAGAAAAGTCTTTGCACCAAGGAAGACAATTCCTCATCAGATGAGGATGAAGATAGTGACACTGAAACAGAAAGAGTACTTTTCATGGTAGTATAAGATTCTAAAAAAGATTTCGAAGAAGAAGGAGAAGTCGATCCCATAGTAGAATTAATCAATGCCTTAGAAGATCTAAGGAATGAAGGGAAGAAAATCAAGTCACTCAAGGTAGAAATAAAGATGAAAGAAGGATCTCTGAATCCCAACTCAGAAGAAGTCGAGCAGATGATCACAAAGTTAAAAATCCAGGTAGAAGAAGACAAAAGAATTCAAGAATCACTCAGAAATTTGTTGGAAGAGAAGGAGAATATGATTGAAGGCTTGGAAGCAGTAATAATCACTCTAAGAAAATATATTCAGAAGAAGGACATGAAACAGAACACCACCAAAATATTAGATGAGATCATTATCATTCAAAGGCCATAATATGATAAATCCGGGCTAGGATACAACTAGATAGAGAAAGGCTCAAGATCCTAGACAACATAAAAAGAGGCAGAATAAAGAAGCAATAAGAAAATAGTATGAGGATCTCCTAAGAAGGAATAAGGCAAGAAGATCCAAGAAGATGATTACAGAGACATTCCACCACCTAGAAGATTTAGAATTCAAAATCAACAACAGTCAACAGTATAAATACCTCGCGAAGAAGAAGGATTTAGAAGAGTAACACCATTCAAAAGATCTTCCACCCCTAGGTATCAAACTATTTTTCTTGGTTTATGTGATTCATGTAACAATTTTGGGCACAAAGATGTGAATTGTAGAGACAATTCCAAGAACATAAGAAACTATGAAGGCTACACAAGAAATGGTTATCTAAGGAGGCCTCATGAAGCATAGAGTTGAAACTAAAACATATTTTAATCTTTGAGTGATGAAGTAGAATGCTACAATGAAACAATTTTTGTCACATGGCCAAGGATTGTAGATTGACTACTCCTCCTAGAGAATCATCACACACCCAGCCCCATAAGTACCCTTTTAAGGGATGGGGTATAAATTTTTCGCTTCCCTACAACTCTCTGAATTCCTTGGATGAGGACGCCATCGACTTGTGCTCATTGAGAGATTCCCAACGACTATGACCTTGTCCAAAACAATGTTCTAGTTTGAGATTTATGGCGTTCCGATGTTTTCAGGATGTTTTTGGCCAATGGCCATCCCCTTCACCACCAGGGATGATTTTAAGGATGGTAATTTTTTTTAAAATGTATAAACCTTGACGAATCTTACTAATCCTTCATATGCCAACTATAAATGTTTGGCAACATTTTTGTAAAAATATTCCAATTTATAAGAATTTTATATAGTTTTTATAAAATTTTGGTGATTTTTAAGGTAAAATAATTTTTTCCTATAGAATTTGGGCGAATCATTTTTAAAATAGAGAATCGCGTTTTTGGAAAAACCATGGAAAATTAGCCTTGAGAAAAATTTATCCCCTAAAATCATCCATGTTCACCACATGGCATACATGTGGCTCTATCTCTTTCATACTGTCCAACCTGACACATTCATGGCCCACGTCGTTGCACTTTGGAAATGACATGGCCCCTAGACGAGTGGTTATAGGGAATTTTCCCCAAGCCTTTCCAAGTATTGGGCCTTTGACCCTTCATCATTCTTGGACATGTCTGAAAACATCCCCGGGGAACCAAAGTCCTACAGTACCTTTCCTCATCGGGATCCATGGTGGAGCTTTGTCAACCCTTAAATATCAAATGACTGAGATTTATCCACACTTAAGACACCTTAAACTTTACAAGGGGTGGGGGTCCCACACCTGACTTGTGACCAATCCCACAATGCCACATGGAATTATCTAGGCATGCCACATCATCATGGTGTACGCAGGCCCATCCAACTAGAACTGGACACTTCAACAAGGGAACTTCAGCATTTGACACATCCACCTACATCCTCAAAACTTCTGAAGTCCTGGAGTTCTAGAGTTCCAAAGTTCTAGAAATTGGCCATGTCCTTCAACGCTTCGACGTTTGACCCATTCACCAACATGTCAACTCTCCTAGAGCTTCGAAGTCTCGAAGTTCTGAAATTATGGAATCCCGAATTAAGAATTCACTGAAGTACTTACCTTATCCTTTCACTAGTTGATCAAATGATTCGGAAGGGTCCCCAAGGGATCCTTATATCAATTGCTCACATTTCTCCCTAATTATTTCCCTTGATCTAACGGTTTGTGGGATTTCACCATTTCAGGACTTCACGATTTCATGCCCTTACAATTCCTTGAAGTATTACCTACCAAAAGGGTCATGAAGTAGGGAAGGATACTTTTTGTTAGTTAGTAGTACCACTTACCCTATCCTTCCACTACACTCAATATGACGGTCAAGAAAGGTCCTGATGGATCCTTAGATAAACGACTCACGTTACTTTTCAACTTCGACATTTTGGGATTCCGACCATTCCAAACTCTTTCACGCCCGTAGTGGATCAATGCCGAATTGACCGTAGCTTATATCCAATAGTCAGGAAGGATCCCAAATATTCTTAGATCTACGACTCACATTACTTTGCAACTGAAGAGATGGTCAGGGTTTAACAATAAATCATATCCCATGACAACAGATAGGAAACCACCAATTATCGTTCAACCATCTGGTCACTATTTCAAATGGTTTCCTTCAACGAGATTTGGAGTGTTGTGAAGTTCTAATATCTTGGAGATTTCGACCTACGAAGTCCCAAAGATCAGAAGTACTAACTCCCTTTGAGCATAGTGCTGGGTTCCAGGGTCCTCGTCATATGGGGTTTTGACAATCCCTAGAGGGTTACACTCTTAAATCTTACACAATATTTGGTTAATTCCATGGACTCGAATGCATAGTTACTTGGAAGAATGGTTTGAAGGAGGTGCATGTTGGATTGCTGAGAGGGGGGGGTGAATCAGTAATAGAGAAATTTAATCATTTTTAACCATATAATCTAAGTGTTATATCAATGTAGAATTACCATCCAATAACTATAGAGTAAATAAACAATGAACAAATGAACAATCATACACATACATAGTACACCAATGTTTTATGTGGAAACCCAAAGAGGGAGAAAACCATAGAATGCTTTTTCTTATATGTCTTGAAGAATTACATTCATTGGAAGCACCAAATTCCTTTGTTATCTAGCTGCAACTGGGAGGTTCCAAACCCCTTGTTTCTTAGGCTACAACCTAAGGGAAGCTCCAACTCCCCTATTCTCTGGCTACAACCAGAAGGAGGATATAAACCCCTATGTTCTTCGGCTACAACCACCTGTCCTTGCCCCATCCAACTACCCTGAAGTAGAAGTATAATGATGGAACCATTGTCACACTATCACTATGAGATATACTGATGTAAACCTATATCAATAAACCTGAACCATGCATCAACCTGTACCTCAACCTGTAATCAACCTGTACCATAAACAAGTGCATCAACCATGCACCAACCTGTACCAAACAACTTGTAATCAACATGTACCATAAACAAGTGCATCCAACCATGTACCAATCATGTGTCAA
>CBVK0102183265.1:0-13079 GCA_900067695.1 Picea abies | reverse complement strand
AATGAATAAAGATCTGAAAATAGTACACAATGTTATTCAGTTTGTTTTATGAAGTTCCTCTAGGTCTCACTACTTGGAACCTCTTAGAAAATGAGTTATAGAAAAAATGGCATACCTTGTTGAATTATGGCTTATTCTAGAGAGAGACCTTGTAGAGCGTGCCCCGCATGAAATATTTGTTGAATGGATCTAAAAATGTTACAAAAAATACTAAATACTATATTGTAACGAAAACATTTGTTCTTTCTAAATTTGGATCTGTCATGAAGAAGTTATGATGTTTTTACCTAAAACACTTGTTTTAGACTAGTTTCAGGACTAGCCACAAACCCTAATTTCCATGGAGTGTAACTACAAAAATAAAATGACCCACAAGCTGAAATTTTTACCACAAATACTTGGATATGTTTCCTCAATGTCCTATAAATTTAATGGTCTGAGTCATTCTATAAAAAATGCTATTGTGAAAATGGTGAGATGACCTGTAAATAACATACCTTAGAAAGCATCATTAAAAGAATCTATCCTCCCTTGAATTCCAGCCTTCTTTTCTTCACCTTCCCTCTGGCTTAAATATCCTTTGGTTACCTCATTCACCTATAGATATTAAATATCCTCAATTTTTTTATAAAATGAGAGAGACTTGCCTCTTATTTATACTCTCCAAGTAGCTTCCTTAGAAGCATCTTCTAGGTCACTTTGCTCACTTTCCTTATTTTAGGGTTAACCCACTTCTAATTTCTCCATTAAATTTATTTTGTATTCACTTCAAATTATAGTACACTCATCACTTCACTTTATTATTTACCTTCTTGTTACACATTATTTTCATCATCCCTATGACCGTTAATGATGTAAACCTATCTATTGCATTCAGAGGGGTCAGTGGCCTGAGTTCCTGAAGAAAGAAGAGAGAATGTCTGATTCTCGCAAGTTGCACCATAGCTAGGTTGTGAGAGGTTCGCAGGTTGCTCTATAGGCAGGGTGCGAGAATGCTTATACGTGGGAAAAACAAGCGTTTTCTCGAATCTTCTAGAAGGAGAAACTTCCATGGTGAGGTGGCATCCGAATGGTTTGGATCTTACTCGCTTTCATGATTTAGTGGGATCATCCTAACCTCCTCACCTTATTCTCTTCAACTTATAAAAGGAGAGGAGATCTCATGGAGAAAGTTAGCTTTGGAGCTTTTGGGATTGGCTAAGTTGGATTTGGCTTGGAATTATTAGCTTGGTTAGAGTGGTTTTGAGTTTTCCTTTGTCAAGATAGATTACGAATATTATCAGATCTATGCTCTCAAAATTCTTGGAGTGAAAGTGTGTGGGGAACGAAGGACAGTTGGAAGGGACCTTACGACATTAAGGCCATGGTTGTAATCTCTCTTTCACATTTAATATGATACAGTAATATGATTCTTTCCTATACAACTTGTTGTGTTTTATTGTATGATTCCTTGATCACATACATAGGTTTATATTGAGTTTATGCTATTGCTATCACTTTGGTTGGTTGTGTTCTTTTGTAGTTTCATCATTGTATGAGCGTTGGAACGGAGCTAGGATGGCGATGACAAGAGGAAGTGGCATTTAAACGGTATGTCAACTATCCCTCTTTAGTTAGTAAATTCAATATCTAAAACTTAAGGAAAGCATCATGTTATGGTGTGTTTTGTTGTAGATCTAGGTGGATCTAGGGAGATCAATTAGTGTCCGCACCTACCAATTTGTTCAATAAAAATATTGGCGACTCCACTGGGGAACAGATTGTTTCCTAGTTAGTCTAGCTTCCCTTCCTTTGATTGCTTGTTTTTTGGTTTTTGAGTCTGTGGGACATCCTTTTAGACTCTCTAGATGTACAAGTTCACTTAGATTCCCTGTCCTTTTTCAAAAAAAATTGATTACATACATTCTCGCACTACATCCTTCTGCATCTTGCAAGAATCACTAAGGTTTGCACCCCACCATTTAGTTCAGTGCGAACTTCTCCCACCCTACCAATGTCTAGCCTACGAGAATACCTAATTCTTGCACTGTACTCTACTGCTAGGCTGCGAACTTGTTTGTAAACTTTTTTGGATTGGGTCTTGTCATCTTTTGATGACCCAATTTTTCTTTGATCAACTGAATTGATCCTTTGGAGCCTATATTGATCTGTTTACAGTCTGCTTGACATTCTTTGAGTCTCTTCTAGCCACCTTTTCTTTGTTTGGTTTTGAAGGATTAGTCTCTTGCTTTGAGTATCTTTCAATTACAAAGCATGTATTTTCTTTAGAATTGTTTAGGGAAAGATCAGATTCCTTCTGAATAGTTCGCTTTAAAAGAAAACTTTTAGTTTGGGTTTCTTTGTTTTAACAAAGTTCATTATTGCTTTTAGAGAAATTTTTGAAACAAAAAGATTTAATTTCTTGCTCTATATTGAATTGGGGGCATCCTTGCATTTGAAGTAGCGAAATTGCATGATTCTTGGCATTTTTTGGTCTCAAATTTCGAAAAAATTTCCCCCTCATGGCTCAGGGGGGCCATGAATTGTGCATTGGTGTACAATACATTTTTCTCATTTATTGAGAATATTGATATTGATGAGTTTAATATATTTTGGGACATTGTGCATCTGGAAATGATAAATGTTTTCTCCTTCTCGTAGCATAGATTTCATCGAAATGAAAAGATTGCATCTTCATCTCTTTTCATAACTTTCGAGTCGGTTGAAACACCATATTGTCCATGCCATTTTCCTTTTGAGTAACAACAACCATAAAATAAAGCGCTTATAAAAATTGATTAGACATTTTTATCTTTTCTGGTAGCAAACCTACATTAGATTAGTCATAGGGATTTGGAATAAGTGTGAAAGATAACTTTCCAAAGCTACAAATAAACATAGTATCTTGTGATAGGTAGAGTTAAATCCACTTACTACATTTTTTCCTGGGAAGCCCTTCTAACACAAGGGTTAATCACGAGGTCTCATTGAGACTAGTAGAGTTACTCACCCTGCTTTGTTGGTCTTGGTGTAGAGATTATGTGTATTATGGGGGTTGCTTGAGAGGTATACCCACAATGATGAGTGGAAGCCTTTCAAGTTGATTTTGGGCTAGATACCCTGCCTTTGCATGTGGATCAGACTATCGATTGTTTCCCCAGGCATTGTTGTAGTGATTGGTAACCTTAGTGGTCTATCTCTTTAGGGTCTTTACACAAGGTGATTGTGGAGGGGAAAGTCTTCACGGTACCTGGAATCGACGTTGGTCAAACTCACTCGGACTCCTTGGAGGGTATACCCATGATTATGTGTGGGAGCTTGCACCAGGGTGTAAGTCCATTAAGTAGGTCATCAACGTAACTTTTCCACCCACTCTATCTTAGCCCCTTCTTACTTTGTTCCCACGATGTTGGATTTCATCACCAACTAGTGCATTCATTGTGAGAAGGTTTTGTTTGCTTGCTTTCTTACTAGATTTTTAGCATGTGTTGTTTGTTTTCCCTAGGGGACTCTAGATTGGATATTTATTTAATGGCGTCAGTTTTCAGAATGACCAATGAAGGAACCCCTGCTCCAGGGGAACCTTTTATTTTTCCTTCTTATGGAAACATTGGTCCTCCTCATATTGCTACTTTGAGCCTTCCAGGTCTCACAATTGGATTACCGGTATGGTTGTTTTCCACTCAGGTAATCCTGAATGTAGTTAGTGCTTCAGTCACAAGCACTTCCCCCCACAAGCATCAACCTCATGTTGATCCTTCACCTTCTTCACCAGTAAGGTCTTCTTCACCTTCTTCACTTACAAGGTTGCCTTCCGTTTCATCTTCTTCATCGAGTGAAAGTTTTGAAGCTAGTAACCCAATGAATAAGAAGAAGAAGAAAAGGAAGATTAAGAAGAAGAAAGATAAACAAAGGTCAAAGCTTCCAACCATTGTCGAACATGTTGGAAAACAACCAGTTACTATTAATTGTGTTGGGAGTGTTGATGATGTCAAGATCACCCAAATAACCCGTAAGCCCAAGTACCCTTGCATGATTTGTAAGGGTAACCATCTTCTTAAGGATTTCCCTGGTATATCCAAGGTAATAGAAGCATGGTCTGCATCTCCTTTCTAGTCCATGTCATCGACCTATGAACAACATGTTGATGACCCCACGTCAACTAGTCAAGATACCGTTGGGAAGAAGAAAAGTAGAGTCAAGTTCCCGTGCATGTTATGCAAAGGGAGTCATCTAACTCACCTTTTCCTTCATATGGAAGAAGCCTCAAAATTCCTGGAAGACATACCCATTTCACAGCCTCAACTTCCAGCTGCTTATCGCAAGCTTACTCTTGACCCTCCTATAGTTGATGGAATGATCAAGATGGTTCCCCTGTCAGTCAGTCTGGTTGATCAAGTGGTCAATCTGGTCATGTCCTTAATTGAACCAGTTGACAAAGTGGTTGATCTGATCCCATCCTCAGTCAATCCCACTCTCCCATTAAAAAATGAAACCACTTACAAGGATAGTTTTTCCATCTCTGAGGCAACCTCATTAAAAAATGAAACAAAGGTCTTTGAGCATGGTTTTTTGATTTCAAGATCGTTAAAAAATGAAACCACTTACGAGGATAGTTATTTCATCTCTGTGGAAACCTCGTTAAAAAATGAAACAGAGGTTGTGAGCATAGTTCTTATTTTTGTGTCAATCTCGTTAAAAAATGAAATAGTTTCCCCCCTCTCTATTTGAGTCAAGTCCTTCATCTAGTATTTGAAGCTTCATTTCATTCTCCTTTGCAGTTGGATGAAACGAATCTTGGGGGGCATTTGGCTTCAGCCTCTGGACTTCATGCGGAAGTTAAATGCCCTAAATGCCTTTTCCTTTATTAATTAAGGAAAAGCATTGGGTGGAAATCAACTGTCCTAGACTCATAGAAAACATAAAGAAACATGTAAAGGAGGAGCTTAGTGGGCAGTTTATCTCCTGTCTAGAACCTGTAACTGAGCAGGTATCACCTGGTATTAGCCAACTTGCATCAGTTCTCCACCCATATGTGAACTCTGAGAACATCACACGATGGGTGAGCCACAATAAAGGACAATAGTTAATTTCTTACCAGTTGAGCTCCCCTGATTATAAATTTTGTGACCCTGTGGGATTATATATGGAGCTGTGTTTTCCAAAATCATTGGAGCCTGCATATTTATTCACCCTATCATCATTTGGGGGTATAGTCAGTGTTCCAAGCCATGTTCTTGTTTTGCTGTCATACTTCCTTAATTGTTTGTGGATTATCTGCAGTAAAGAAAAGGATCATATTACCTGACAGTCTAGGTGGATATGGTGGAAGTTTGCTTTCACCTAGCGCTTTGTAAAAATCAGTTAGCTTAGGTTTTTATGCATAAATAATCTCTATCAGGAGAAGGTGTGTTTTCTTTACGTCTGTAAGAAGAATAGTGTGCGGGTCGGCTTGGATTCCTCAGCAGGATGTTTTGAGCATGACTCCATAGCCCAATACTAAGGCACTGAAACTGCAAAAAGAGTTCTTAGAGCCTCACAGGGAGGACTCTATCCCCCATGGAGCCTAATGCTAACACATATCCTCATTCTTCCACCTTAGCTCCTGCATGCTGATGTCCGCGTATTTTTAGTCACTGTTTTGTCACCACAGCCTCCCGCCTGGTCATCGTCCAGTCAGCTTTCATGCCGTTTGCACTAGATCCTCGTCAGCATCCAACACGGATCTAGATGGCCAAGATTAGGGTAAGGCTGTCACGTTTCCAGGTGTTGAGTTGACTTAGGCCTATCTGGATCCTAAGAAAGACAGTTAATGAAGTTGGGGAGCGGTGGTTGAACATCGTTTCCCCCATAAATGGAAAGCTCAAAAGGGCTGTCATCAAGTTGGCTCATCTGTAGGTCCCTCTTGAAACCCGATAATCAACAGGAGTCGTCTGATTCATAGGGATGCGTGGCACCAGATCCAAGTATTTGCGGTTTTGAAAATCGAAGGTTTTAGCATGGAGCCATTTTGATATTTTGTAATGGTCGATGGTTGAGCGAAGCTCCTGCATTGTAAAGATTTGATGAAAGCTCTGGTTATTTGTTATGTAATAGGATTTGAGATTTCATGTTTAATATAAGTCATCTTCTTTCCATCTCTCTGTAAAAGTTGTGTTAGAACACTCGTGCATGGAGGATCCAGTCGAGGGTCGTATGCTGTTGTTATGAAGGTTTGATTTCAGCAGTATTGTAACCAGTTTTAATCAGTTCGAGTTGTTAAAGCTGCATAGTGATGTATGTTTGATCATTGTGCTGTTATGAATGTTGCTTAAATATACTTCAGTGTCTGAAACTTTGAATCCAAGAGGATCTTGTGTTTGAGTTTTTCCTCCATAGGCTGTTGGAAGACCTGATGTCCATAGCAGACCTCTACATTCTCCTCACTAAGTCTTCCTTCTATTCACCTTTAATCTAACTCACTGACTGATAAAGTGATATCATCTTTAGTCTCCTTCCCATTTGACCTCTTTAAAATTATTTTTGACAAACAAACTGATGGGTACTGGGCTTACTAGTTTTTATGGGTACTGGGCTTACTCTCTTTGCAATCACATAATGACTTCTTGTGCTAACACTCTCCATAAATAATAGCTACATTAAATGAATCTTCTTCCAATCCCTCTGTCTGTTTGCAAGCTTGATAATTAATTCTCACTTGATAATGATGATAAGCCAACTAGAAATCTTCCATTACACAGAAAATTGTTGTAGAAAATCTGGTGTCACAAGGACTGCCATGTTTTGGACCCAAAATGCACTATTATAATTGGAAAAACCTGTGAACTGGAATCTGAAAATCTGAGGAGAAGTTAGGAAAAGTTTAAAGTCCTAAAGATGAAAACAAAAATCTGAAATTTTGGACTGATGATCTAAAAACTGAATATCGGAAAACGTAATTTGTTTCCCTTTTATCTCTAAAGAGATGTAGACTATTTTGGCAGGCAAAGGAATATAAGGGAAAAAACTCAAAACCAGAGTAAATAAGATAAGGAAAAGTTTTCAAAGATGACATGGGAGCCAACTCAGGCCTAAACAACTCCAAGAGTAGTATGGGACTTGGGTACTGCACTTGGTCGAATAATCAATAACTTACGAACTGCAGCACAAAAATATTTACCTAAAGTCTGCCCCTTCTGTATGGATGAAAAATGTATTTAAAGCTTCTATTTCAATTGTGACTACAGGATAAATGATTGTCCATGATAAACTTTTGTTTTAGAAATTGTGACAGAGTATGCTTTTTTCCTTTAAAAACACAATCTTTTCCCTACATTTTCCTACCAACGCCCTAAATGTAGCTCACCTAAAGAAAGCCTTCTAAATATTAGTTGATTAATTTTTTCACAATAACTAGTAGGCTTTATAATAAGTAAAATTGCGGCCAAACCACACAACATTGTAAATTGTAATACAATTTTTTTTATATATGTTCAGCCTTGGCCACAGTTCCAAAACTAAGGAATTACGAGCCAAAAGAACACTAGGCCTACCTTTCCGGCACTATCGATATAAAGTTTGGCAGGTATACTAGTGCCTTACAAACTGTAATAATAATAATAAACTATGACAAAACATACTAAATTCAGGAAAATAAAAGTAATCAGGCCCATGCCAAAGGCGGGCTTCAATTTCTATCCTGCCTAGGCCAGTTTCGAGTGGATTCACATAGGCTATAGATAGAGGCCGAGCATGAAATTCCATGGGAGGACAAGATTTTCCATATGTAGGAGATTGAGATGGAGGAGCATTTTATTTTCTAGTGCCCTACCTACAATGATATTTGGGGATGGTTCTAAGTACGTGCCTTCAAGAAGTCTTAGAACTCTCTCCATCTTCTTCTAGTACCTGGATCAATGGTGCATAGCCTTGTTTATGAAGGAGGCACAAGCTCTCTGATCTTCCAATCTTAGGCTTGGCTCCCCCTACTAGATACTACTGAGATGATCACATCCTTTTTCCTGGTGCTCTCAGTGGATAGGGGCACCAATGCCCAGATAGACAAAAATACCATTCCATTAAGTCTAGATTTGGGAGACCCCTGGGGGCCTACTACCCCCCATCAACAAGACCCTTGTGGAGTTGTGAATTCAAATCTTTGGATAGGGGTCATCCTTCTAGCGGGCAATGCTCCTCTTCCAACAATAGCAACAAGATACTTTTTGTGAGATAGCGAGACATTAAATGGATAGCTCTTCATCTAGCTCCTCTAAACAATCTTTTATCAGGAGTTTCTTTTCTTTGGCCTCTAATGCTAGGAGAGATACATTTATAGAGGTGTATGACCTACAGAGCAGGGTTGCCTCCTCTTATTCTAGTGATTCCTTGTACCCTCCTCCAAGGTATTTCTCTTGGGAGTTTTTGATTTTGGAACCGTAGTGGTTCTTGGATCTAGCTAGTTCAACGACATTTTCTTTCCTAGTTTATGAAGTTTAGATCTTAGATTAGATATGTTTTTGGCTTTTATAGGAGTGGCTCTTGCGATGTCATTGTATATTGGTACTTTTATACTTAGTAGTCCCATTGATCCATTTTTGGTCATTTGTTGGACATTAATAAAATTATCTGATCTTATGTCCTTTAGACTCTAGTGCTTCTTTTTCCATGTGTACTACATTGACATTGACATCCATGGTTGTGCAGAGGGTTCCTCTAAATAGTCTTCTATCTGAAGTTTCTTTTCTTCGACCTCTAATGCTAGGAGAGATACATTTATAGAGGTGGATGACCTATAGAGAAGGGTTGTCTCCTCTTATTATGGTGATTCCTTGTACCCTCCTTCAAGACATCTCTGTGGGGAGTTTTCGATTTTGGATGCATAGCAGTTCTTGGATCTAACTAGTTCAACAACACTTTCTTCCCTAGTTTACGGAATTTAGATCTTAGACTAGATCTATTTTTGGCTTTTATAGGAGTGGCCTGTGCGCTCACATAGTGTATTGGTACTTTTGTACTTAGCAATCCCATTGACCTATTTGTGGTCATTAGTTGGACATTAATAAAACTATCTTATCTTATGTCCACTTGAGACTCCAGTCCTTCTTTTTCCATGTGCACCGCGTTGACATTGATGTCCATGGTTGCATGGATGGCTTTTATAGAAGCTTCCATTGGTTCCAAGTGTCGGGTGCACTAGGTTTCCAAACACTCCACTAAGTCTGATGAAAGGCCATAGTGGGAAGAGTTCCCCAAGATTTCCATATTGCTCGGGGGAAGATGAAACTATCCCCGAGGAAAGGTCGAGGTGGGCTATGATACACCCCACTAGAGATTGTAGAGACACCAATTAGGAGGCCATATCCAATTGCTTACCCATGTGAATCAACATGAAGGACCTTGTTGCTTCTTCCCATTCCTTCGGTCCCATGATATGATTTGTGGTCTCAATTGCACATCGGTCTCTTGTTTTGTTTGCTTCTAGAATCTGCTACCCAAACCTTCTTTCCACCTATTCCATTGCAGAGTCAAATTCATCACGTTGTAGTGAGCCTCTCCAACCTCCCTTTTGCATCTTTTGAGTGTCCTCTGCAAATCCTTTAAATCACATAGAACAAAACACTTTTCGCAGTGATGACCGTGTGCCATGGTATCCCTTGACCTAGATAGTGTGACCTAGACTATGCTAGAAACCTTGCATGTGGAGGGAGAGAGTCGCATAATTGGCGAAGACCCCCTTGCCCTCTTATCCTTTTGACCAAACTATGGAATGAATTCACAGAGGACCTATGATAACTCATAGGAAGCATGAGAAATCCCACACATAGGAGATGGTACTATGATTGTATAGTTCATAAGGGTACCCCTTGGAGGATGCATGTGGCATCGAGGATGACAAGACTACTTTAAATTCCTTTCCCTTCACACTTGTTTGACCAAACAAGTGTTGCAGGGTAGCATGTTCTTCATAAATTTCTTACATGTCGTGGAAGTGGAAGAGTAGCACTATGGTCAATCAACCACTTCTTTGTTTGATGAACCCCTTCTTGCAAGTGAGCCCCTAGATAGGCCTGCTTGTCGGCTTCTTAGGACATGGAAGAGATTGAGTTGCTCAAATTCACTTATCATTGAAATGGTTCTTTGACAAATTCTTGATAACTTTAGGTCTGTGAGAAGGATTTGATGGAGAGGGATCATAGAGTAACCGATGATTCGCCAATCACCGTGGCCTTTCTAACCCCTTTGTATTTTAGAGCACTTAGACCTTGTAAGACTACTAGTGCTTCAGCTTAATTATTTCTAGCATTTCCTAGACCCCAAGCAAACTCCATTTCCCTTTGTCCCTCGGGGTGATAGGTGACCCCCCTCTACACCTGCTACCCCTAAATATAACTGGTTATATTTTTCCAATAAAATTTTTGAATTGTAAATTTAATACTTTTGTATCGAGGGGGGTAAAATTGAAGAAATATTCTTTTGTGTTAAGGGGGGTGTTAGAGTAGTAATACTCAATATAATTTGTAGTAGATCAAGTGCAGCTAGTTTACTGTAAAAACAACAATAAATTGAGCAAATACAAGTAAAATAGTACAATCAACAATAAATTCAGAAATATCAGAAATATATTAGCATTTAGCACAGTAAATTTGATATCTGAGAAATCAACTGGTAGCAATTATAAATCTGTCGCAAGAACTAAACTATTTCTTAACCTTAAATAACTGTGCGATAGGATAAGGAAAAGTTTTCCTGGCTGAATTTAAAAGCAAAATGGGCGCATACATAGTGTCTCATAGACTACCCATACACAACATTCACCAAAAATCTCCCACTCTAATGCCTAAAAGCCTATTTATAGCAAATGTTCCCACTTTAGCTTCTTTGTCTTTTGTATGTGTGGGATAACTGACTTATCATAAAACCTCCCTTAACTTACAAAAAAGTAAAATTGTTTGTTATAAAGCTCTATCTTAACATCATATCTGTCAACCGATGAAAATATAAATGACTGAAAATTTCTAATGGTCCACAAAAAGTGCCAATAACTAACATTGAAGTGGGTCATCTTAGACATTGTAACAATCCTCCTTCCTTGAATTGCTTTGCCTCAAAGAAATGATAGTGTTGGATGTTGCAGTATATTAGGTCCCTCCCATCAAATGGTTGGATGTTACAGTACATTTGGTCCCTCCCATTTTGCATCTTCTAAGGGCAGATCCTTTCACTGAATGAAATACTTTGTCATTTCTTTATTTCTTAATTTTAGGATTTGATTATTAATTCCCTTAATACTATATGTAGTTTTAATAATGATATGGTCAACATTTTTTTTTCCTCTATGCTGCAATGACAAATAAAACAGGACAATATGTACCAGGCATAATTTCCACCTCAAGAATGAGCGTGTCCAGTCTAGTTAGATCCACACCAAATCTTTTGTCAACTTCCTTCGTCAATTCATTGACACCCCTTTTTATCTAAGGGGTACCTCATGATGCTTGTGTCCTCAAAGCATCATCAAGCTATGCATGAGGTATTTAACAACTTTATCAGGGATATCTGTCTGATTCTGATCTTGAGACACAAGGGACCATGGAAGAACTCTTTTCCTATCACTCTTTGTTTTTCTCACCTACTTTAGTCTTACCTTTTTCTTCAACTTTGGCTTTGTTTTTCTCCCTTTATTGCTTTTATGCTTTTGTTTACTGTCTATACATTCTTGTACCTTTTCTATGCATTCTCTGAGTAAATCTAAAAAATACAAAAGCTCTGAAATTTGCTTGAATCTTCAGATCTTCACTCTAGAATTGGAATGTATTAAAAATTGATGTTTGACCTTGTCCCGATCAACAATCTGTCTTCTTGTCTCATGGTGGACATATAATTACTTTGGAATCATCCCCATAGCGGTAAAATATATGAACCAATGTTTTCTTCAAAACGTTTTCCAGTATTGAGTGACCCATAAGCTTGTTTAAATCTTCTCTTGGATTATCAAGTCCTTGATACATCAATGCTATTGAAACCTTTGGATGCGTTGATATCTCTTGTTCCATCAAATCTTGGTAGATGTCGCGAGACTACTCTATTTCATTACACAATCTTCCAAATCCTTGCACAACGTTGCATTGAAGTTTCATATTCTCCATTTTTCCATCAATAGAGTCCCTCTTTAGATGATGTGTCCACTGATGAAGAAGCACTCCAACTTAATTCATCATTTGTGGTTGGAATGATGTGTTGAGATTCGAGAATGGTGTAAACCTCACATTTGGCTACAAGCAACCCTTATTGTGCCATTAATTCAATTTGTTGGGAATTAATGTAATTATTTATTCTATCACTAGGTTGTGGTTAAGGCTGACCTATTCAACTTTGATATGTAGGCTCAGTAAACCTCTTGGTGAGTGAATCCTACTTCTGTGGGCCCATAACCCTTCTTGGTAGGATTCCCTACTTGAGTTGTGTATAAATACACAACTCATTCTTTATCCCATGGGCTCTTTTATACAAGTGATTAAGCCTACGGGCACTATATTTTTTGGCATTCTCTTGTTCTATGGCCACGTCTTTCTTTCTCTAACACATCTTTTGGACAACTCTAGTTCACTTGTTTAGTGTTGTTTTCTTCTTTACTGTGGTTGTTTGGTTCCATTCAATCCCCTTGTTCTCTTGTGATCTCAACATGGTATCAAAGTGGGTGTGAACCTTCCCTACTCACTTCATTGTTGTTCATAGGGTCTTTTTCTTTGTTGTTCATGTTGATATTTCTGTGATCAGATTTAGCATGGGGAAGAAACCTTAACTGGAGGATTATAAGCGTTGTTTAATTGGGTTTTGTTGGCTGGAAAGGCACTTTATTAGGGTTGTTTGTGTTAGAGTGTGTACCTCGGATAGTTTTTTATGGGCTAGAGCACATACAGTGGATCTGGGTGCCTTTTGTTATAGTAGCAACAGATCCGATTTGTAGAGGATGGCACAACATTAAGAAGACTAGAGGCCGAAACACTAAATTTGGCTTCCAGCAGTTAGGGTGCATGCATGCATGTGCCAGCTTTAGGTAAGATCAGGAGAAGATAAGGTTATCATATCCTTAATTTCCAATTAAAGTGAGATCGGAAGAG
>CBVK0102183225.1:0-38813 GCA_900067695.1 Picea abies | reverse complement strand
TTGCTTAAATTGAACAAGGTTGTATGCTAATTTGTTTGAAAGAGAGGCAGATCTATGGGTGAAGTTCTCATTTCTATAGATCGTTGGAAAGACAGGGCGACGAGAACAAGATGTAACTTCACAAATACGAAGATAACTTAATCCACGCTTCTCGCTCTTCGACGGAATTTCCATAAACTTCACGTGCAGAGATCGTAGTACTTAACATTAACTCCAGCGATGAGGTCGGAGCACATCAAAGTAATCGCTCCGATGCCCACCGGCAACAATGAAAGGGGATGCTCCAGTTTCTCGTGAACAAGACCACTTGAAGAACATCTTAGCCCTGGTCTATGTCGACGTGAAATCATGTGGAAGGTGACTAAATTGTCAATCGAACATACTCATGTTTATACGCAAATGGATCGAGCAATATGGTTACCAAAGTCTAGTCGCCCATGGATTAAAACGTCGAATAGTTCATTTTTTAGGGTATAACAATACAGGTGACATATCACTTCCCTACCCGAAAATGCATTTCGATGGAGACAGGTGACATATCACTTCCCTGCAGACCATGAAGCAATGACTGAGATTCATTTCGAGGACCAAGTAACCAATAAATACAAATACTTGAAAGGTAATGATGATCGTATATATGAAATCATCTTTGGAGAAATTGTTTGAAATGAACCACAAGTCTTATGTCTTGTGTTTTAAAGGACCTCCTGTGTATGATCGCTGCAATGAAGATTAGGACGAAAGAGCCAGGAAAAATTGTTTACATTCTAAAGTCTACACAAGACTGTAGTATGAAATCTGTGTTATATAGTGACGAGCCTCCTAGAATCCATGTCAAAGGTGATGAGGGAAAGAGAATGATGGAAAAATTGAGATCATCGAGTGCTTTTGAAGGAAGCACAACCAAAACTTTGAATTCTAGCGGTGATGTATCTTGGACTAAATTGGAAACCATAGCAGGTCTAAGTAATGATTGCCCTGATCACGTCCCAGGTTATGATAGATACAACCGAATTTGTTTCAGAAGTTAACAATGATAATATGTGTCCATCTAAAGGACTATCATGCTGTTCTGCTAGAGATGAAGGCATGCAAGATATCGGCAGGATAAAGTGGACTTATGCTTCAAAATGTGATGAAAAAATAAACAAGTTTGGAGATCCCTATCGAAACAATGATAGCATGGAAGCCATGAATTACTCTTGGTATGGATCCTCATATCCATAGAGGATAACGATGGTAATATATGTCCATCTAAAGGACTGTCAAGTTGTTGTGCTAGAGACGAAGGGTTGCAAGAGATTGTCATGAAAAAGTGGACTTCTTCTCGAGAATGTGATGAGAAGATAAAGAAGTTCGAGGATCCCTATAGAAGCAATGCTTGCATGGGAGCCATGAATTACTCTTGGTATGGATTCTCATATCTAAAGAGGATAAGGAAATATTTCCCTTTACACCTCGAAGCATAGATGTCTGATCGAGCTATGGGAGAGAAATACATTGGTGTGATCGTATCAACAAATTTCTGGCATAATATAGATAATACTAGCACAGCCACTTAAGTTGTGGCTGATGAACGCCTGATTGGCGATTACAATGATTAAACAATGTGATTGAACAATGTATTATATACAGAATTATCAGTAATTTAATTATCAGTAATAAAAGGAAGCATGGTCCTCTTAATTTAAACCAGTATGCAAAGTAAAACGATGAAAAAAGAAACAAAAACAAAACTTCGCATGTAGCTTCACAGATTCACCATTCATGGAACCTTACCAAGACTCTGTATCTGGTTCAATAGAAACTGCATAAACTGCGTTCGCCTCTCCGTAATCGTTCAAGACTGTGCCCCTCCTGGACACGCACCAGACTTCTTTTGCTCTCCTCTGTGCTCTTCCTGGACACGCACCAGTCTTCTTTTGTAGATTATAGGTGCAGAGATCGGGAGCCACGTTTAGGGAGAGAAAGACCTTCCTGCTTATGGATGTTTCGGTGCAATGGCATGATTGGTCTAGTTACTAATTCATCTATAAATCCTAAAAAATGAAACTCATGAAAAAATGAAACGCTCATGGAGAAAATGAAATGCTCACGGGTGGGAAATCCAATATGAAACGTGAAAGTTGAGGAAATCCAAAGGTTAATCATTTAAACGTGGCAGTCATATGGTGATACAGTAATTTCTTAATATGATTAGGTAAATGTTAAAAAGTAAAGTAACGTATGCATTAAAAAATACAAGGAAGTTATGAAGAGTAAATAACATTCATCGATTTTGGAGGACGACTAAGAATATGCCAACATCTTCAATTGTTAGCCATAAGATTAGAATGTTAGCCATAAGATTAGAATTTTAGATTAAAAGGTGATTAATTGTGCCCGTTGTCAATAGGTGTACAACTTTGGACGTAAAAATGTTGAAATATGAAAATATTAATGAAGAAAGGTTTTAATCAATCCTTATCATAAAAACCATTTCCCCTTTTTCAAAATTACCATAACTTAAAATTCATGAAAGTATCACTCAATGAACTAACATGCAACACACCTACGCTAGGAATGCAACTAAGTTCAGTTACCACAATGATCACTAGCAAGTCCATATCACACATTTGGATCACCAATATAAGAAATCACTTCGTCTCTTCTAACACACCTAATGCTAGAGTTAATCGTGTAATCTTCATCGACGAACTGAAATAGTTTTTAAGATAGGCGTTGTTTCACACTCCGCGAGTTTCATAACTTGGACTCCCATTCATCCGGAGATAGTTCCCAATAAGTCCTCCAATTTACAATGGAGGAGTATTTGAAAAGAGCTCCAATTTGGAGGAGTTCCCATTAACTCCTCTGATGCAAATTAAAGGAGTTCCCATTAACTCCTCTACACTGTTGTTTGGATTTTGGCACCCGTTATGTTTGGCTTGGGAACCCGTTTCATTCGTTCCTTATACCATTGGAAAGGTATTTCCGAGATATATGACTTACTAGTTATACGATTGGATAAATTCCTAACCAATTCTATTACTTTTTCAAGATTAATATTTGATACCTTGTTGGCAACCCTACAAAACAAAATACCTCAGCCGTGAGAAAAGGAACCATGAATCAAACTCAGGGAATTTTATGTGAAATTTAAATTATTTAATGATTCAATTTTATGGGTGTTGGCGCACAGTGGAGACCCTGAGTTAATCATCTATCTACCAACAAAAACCTTAAACATTGGCCCTTTCAGCATCACCTGTAAGAAAGTGAAGTCTCACCCAAGGCATCTAGAGGGGCTACAGGAACCAATGTTCTGCAGTGATGAAGGGAAGTGAGAAATTCAACATGTCTTTACTAACCATCTACTCATGTGCATAGTTTCCATTAACATGTCTTTACTAACCATCTACTCATGTGCATAGTTTCCATTAATTAACAATTACTTATTATGAAAAATATTGGGTGGCGACATTCCTTTACTTAATGTTCATTCATTTACTAGCTATTTCAGGGTGCACCATTATAACATCATATATGAATAACACATTCAACATACTAAGAATTTAGCATCATTGTACAGTAATAGTAAACATTATAACATGTAAAAACAACACATCACAACACAAGGGTTTAATGTGGTTCACCCAACTTGAGATACGTCCACAATAATTGGATTCCTATATTAGTCATTTATAATCTTCTAATAGTTGTCCACTACACTTACAAAAAGATACAACAATAATCACTACTCAAACATTCCTAGCGGTTCTGCTACAATGCGAGCCTCACTCCTGAGTCATACTTCAAAACTTCTTCCAAAACTTGACTAACTTAAAAAAACACTAATAACTTCTCATATTTCGAACCCCATATCTACTCCAACCCTTTACATGTTTATACATCAAAATATGGCTAAACTCATTACAATGTGGACAAAATTTCCCAAAATCCTAACTACCTTCTTCCTTTTATGTGTCACTCTATCACAATTCCTCCTATTGCATGCTTTGACTCCTTAAAGTCCGCTCACGTCCCGCACTCTAGTGAATATTCTAATAGCCTTTTTTTCTTTGACTTATTTTGTCAAACATCCCAAAACTTAACCAAAACTTATCCAAAATGTTTATCCAACAATGGGTTAAAACACTTGTTTTTAATAGTTTTAATATAGGGGCACGCATTTGTTGTATGTTTAAAAGTGTCAGGTACTGTAACATCCCACTCTGACGCACTGAGACCACTTATTATTTGAGGAGACTTGCTCGCAAGTGATCTGGATCCTTTTTGACATTAGACCTATTATATTTGATTATGATATGATTGACAGATGACATGATGTGTTGCTATTTGATTAGACGGGTGCTATTGACTCAGTTTAATTGAGTGTGCAGGGATTTTGACCTTGAGGATGCAGAGGCATCGGTAGAACCCCCTCTGCCTATAGCCTTTAGTTGCCCGCCTCCTGTTCGGGGCGTTGCTTCTGGTCGTTGCTTGACATGTCGGGTCGTCTTGTTTGTGTTCGTTTTACTTGTGTCCTGTTGGTTCGAGGTTGACATTGAGTCGAGGGGGTTGTTTCTTCTGCACACGCGCACACACTGGTTGACTGAGTAGTTGTCCTTAGCTAGGAGGGGTGTTACAGGTACCAATGCCTATGTGAGGTCATTCTCAATGTCTTCTCAAAGAAATCCACAACCAAGGACAATAGGTCTTTGATGACAACAACAGTTAGAATGGTAGATGAGAAACAAAAGGAATTTAATTCAAATGGTTGAAAAAGGAGGTCTAAACCCCGTGATGATCGATCGCCAATATTGGATATCGAAGAGGTCCCAATGGGTATAATAGATGGAATCCATTATAGCCCACCAGTTCTAGAAGAAAAAATTGAAATGTAACTACTATATTTGTTCCCTCATCATCACAAAGAATATAATGACAAAATTGGTAAATGAAAAGTCATGGGAGAAGGAGGAAGGCCAAGTGTCACATTGGACTCCAATAAATACTAGAATTCTATGCAAAGAGAGGGATTTTGGATATTCAATCATTATACATTTTTGAAGTATTTTTGGAAGACAGTGCCAACTAAAATTGAGAAGCCATTCTTTGGAGATTTGATGTACTATTGCTGAAATTATTAATATTGAGAAGCCCTTAGGGACAACTTTTGGTAAAGATCATAACTTCCATGTGTCGATGTTTTTTTGTGAAATATTTCAACTGGAATGTATGTTGTTCAGATGTGTTGTAAGGACATGTTTTATTATGGACCATTTTGACACAATATATGTCACTCTTACAGTTTTCTACACTTTCGCATATTTTATGCCTTGAGTACATGAGTTGTTGATGTATCTATAGATATGATTTAGACTTTTTTGGTTATGTCTGTGTATAAATGTGTTTCTAACTTTTCACCTTCATGAAAAATATGTGAGTGGGGTTTTAAGAAGAGTTTAGTTTCATTATAGCTCATTCACTTATGCTAATTCACTCCTATCTAAGATAGGATAGATTAGAAATAGATTAGACTTGCATTTGCATAGTCTTCATCTCCATATTTTGTTTGCATAGCCATCCATCATTCACCATCATCGGTGGGACGGAACACAACCAGTAAAACCAATCCAGAAATGGATGTCGGGCCAAAATCTAGATGGGTTCTCTATTCCAAATGTTGAGAGATTTAATTGGGACTTCTTACTAGGGGTAACCCCTGCTATTGACAAAGGGTGATTTTAGACCCGTAAACAAGTAGGAAATCAAAATATCACACAAAAGAAACCAATATTTTAAGGGAGAGTACCCATGGAAAAAACTCGGAGGAAAACTAGTTCCAATATTCTTTTATTAAGGTCAAATCAGGTCTCTCGTAATAGGGAAAATGGCCCACTAATAGAATATGTACTGCAGATAAACATGGAAATGATTGTACTACTGTACGACCCTATACTAACACTTTTCTCAAGGTTTATGTGATCATCCTTAAACAAACTCACATATGCATACGACTGTCTCCACTGAGACCCACGTACACGTACAAAAAACTTGTATGGAAACTTTCATACAATGCACCCCTTTCCTTTGGCTTCTATTCTCTGAAACCAACATGTGAATGCCTCTGTCCCTCTTCTCCTTGAACTGTATGACTTCTATATGGAATTTCTTCTCAACCTATCCCAGATATTGAATCACTATCCTTTGTGATTCAACCCTCTCTTCACCAATACTTGGATGAAATCTCTTCACCCAACATCTGATATCTCCTCACTCTATTGTAAGGAAAAATATTTATTTTCTCATACACTTCTCACACTAGAAAAATTCCTTCTTTGCTATCCTTGACCTCGGTATCTCACCAAAGTCTCGATCATGTCAACTCCCTTCAACACAAGTCTCTCACAAGTGTATTTCACATAGGTAAGTATCTTCCTGCTTCTCCATATCGTTTTTTTTATAATCACGAGTTACAATCTATTTATAATCTCCAAGGTGATCCATGATTAAGATTGATTTTGAAACCCACTTAATATTTATATTACATGTTGAAGGCTAAGTAATTTTACAATGTTCCTTAAATAAATAAATTCACTAAAAAAAACACTTAAATTACTTTAATAATTCCTTTAAACTAAAGTAAACTCAAGACATGAAGATTCTAGACAATTTCCACATGCTAGATACATGTCAATGTGGAAGTACCTATCTTATTCTACCGCTAATATCAACACTCCCTCTTATCAAGAAAGTTACTTCTCCCACATCGACTTGGATAAATTTTCATTACCCGATCTAGTGCCATACCTGCTCTCCAATACATGTGATTCATGTCTCCCTATGATACATAATCTATCTATTGGATGTATGAGCTAACCCAGGTTCTACCTTAATTCTCCAACAAAACCATAGAAACCATCAATCCTTCTGGTAAAATAGAAGTCTACACTGCGCACAGAGTGTACAACATAGTCTCACCCAAGATGGATTATGGGTGACCACAGGATGCAAATGTCTGTAGTCATGGAAGGGAGTGGGGATGATCTACTTCTTCTACTTTAGCATGCATAAAACCATATAATTCATTATACCATTCATCTAAGTCTAACAATTATTTCATTTTCTGTGCTACAAGAGACAATTCATTCATAATTGTAGAAACAACAAAAACATCATTCAAACAAATCAGAACACATTATTTTACCATGGTTCACCCCATAGGATATGTCCACAAAGATATTCTTCTTATTTATTACTCTTCATCAAAAAGGTCATGTGATGCGTGCATTACATAAAAAATATAGAAATGGTGAGGCTAACCAATGTCCCACCAATCTCCATTATTTCCGACATGACCCTTTATTACACTCCATAAGTCTCCATTATCCCCTTGGCCATACAACCAAAACTGATACTTCAACCAAAAACATATCAAAGATGCAATACTCAAAAGTGTTCTCCAAAATAGGCTCTCCACACATGATTTCTAAGACTCACTATGATAATTGATTCCTCTAGTTACCTGATAGATCCTCTATTTATATTTAAAAAGTCGGTAAAAACCCTTACATCATACTCCAAAACCCTAATTGTAAGTGGACTCAAGTTGTCCACATTCTAACTTCCTTTTCATTCTAATCCACAATTCCTTCGTGTTGATTTTCCTTTCTTCATGGCACGCTCTTTCCTTTGCCTTCTTGCACGCTTCTTTCTCCTCATTTCTTGGTGCAATCTGCTTCCTTGGTCCATTCTTCCTCTTTTGATATGATGTATATTGATCCTTACCCAAAAATTGTCTACTCCAATAGGCCCCCAAAAATAACATGTGGGTCGTCCCAAGCCACGTAGGTAGTGTGTGCCTCCTGCACTCATTTCTCCAATGCCTGGAACTTTTGTCTCAGTGCATCTACTTTTGTCCTCATCGACGAGCCATTTTCCTTAAGGGTCTCCTTGAACACTTCCATAATTCTATTTGTGGTTTTTCTATTTTTCCTTTCTCTGCTTCAAGCTATGTTGTCATTCTTTCTACTTCCTCCTATAGTGGCTCCAACTAATATTGTCATGCTTGCTTTTCTCCTTATGTAGCCCTTACCTCTACTTGTAGGTTTTTCATCTCATGCATGATTTTTATTCTGTCTGAAATACTCATCGTATTTTTTCTCTTCTTCAAATAATGGACTGCAACATTGGCTATTTCTTCTCTATGATCCAACTGTTGGATCATTATGTCTTCTTCTAATCTTGTCCATATATGCATAGTCTTTTCAAAGAACTTGGATACCTCCTTCTCCTTACACACAAAAATGTTTATTTGTTGTGATGCCTACTTCTCCCTTTTTTATCATACTTTTGTAGGTCGAGTTGGTGTTAGCTTCCCAACCAATTCTATTATTTCATGTTTGTACCCATCCATCACTTGCGTTATCCTCTATATCTTTTCTTCCACAATCACCTTTCCTGCTAGTGTGTTGTCTAGAATTGTTTGGAAGACGTACTCAAGTCTTTGCTCCAGTTTGTATGTGTGTTTGTTTTCCTCCTCACTTTTGATGTACACATATTTAAGAGCTATCTCTAATACCTACTTTTATTCCTTGGTTGTCTCCAAGTTTGTTGCATCCATTCTATCCCTTCATTGTACTTCCTATGCAACATTGACCTAGAAATTATATAGCTCTTTTGTTGGTATCTTAGCCAATACAAATTCCATTTGTTCCACATCCTTGACTTATTTCTGTGCTATCTCTTTGTCTATTTGCAATATGTCTTTAGTAATTCTAAAGCTTTCACTTGCCACTACCATTATCTGTATTCTTTCTTTCTCAGTATGTGATGGCATGTTATTTTCTTGTATTTTCTGTTACTACTGTGTTTGTCTTATGTGCTACACCTTGGTAAATTGTATCTACTCCAAGACCTTCTTGACTTCTTTCAACACTTGCATTATCTTCTCTATTTGTTTTTATGCATATTGATATGCTTATGTGGCGTGATACTGTACTCTTTTCGAGAATAATTCCACATCATCTTATATTATTGTATACCAGGGAACATTCTTATTCTCCTTCATATTCTTGCGTGCTCCACCTTACTGTAAAATAGCTCGCTCGAGTGGCCTTGAGCCTATTTCCTCTGTTCTTATTGGGGTATTCTTCTTTGGTATGTCCCCTCCTACTTGTCTCTCTTATGTAGAGGTGTTGTCTTCCCTATGTGTCCCTCCATTAGTGGCATCTACGATGTCCTTCTGCTATGTGACATGCTTGGGCATATCCTTTGTTTGTCTAATTGTTCTTATTGTTGCACACCCCCCTGTCTGCTTCATGTGCTCTATTGTTTCTCTTGTATTCCTTGCTGGGGTACTCTTCCTCTGTGAGAGTCCTGCCTGTGATGCTTGCTTGTATTTTGTTGGCTCTACTGGAAACTTCCATTCCTCCTGCCAATCTTTTATTTCGCATTGCACTTTCTCAGTTGTGATGCAATATCTCATATGAAACCACTCCTTCTTTGGATACATTTTTTCCTAGATCCACATATTGTTCCTTGATGCTTTGAAGTTATATATATTCTTGTACTCCTCCACCACCTTTAGTGGGATCCTCCAACTTCTTTCTATCTTTTCTTTCATTTCTACAAAGTACATAGAAAAAATGCTATTTTTTTCCTTCCTCTGTTGCATATATGATGTTTTCCACAATGTAGTGTACCTTGCTACATGACACTTCCTTATCTTGTTGTAGAAGGATGAGTATCTGGGATCTCCCCATCCTACCAATGTTATTAACACAATCAACCATGAGTAGTAGAACTTTGTTCCTAGATCCTACACATCTTTGCAGTCATCCAAAAACAAGTTCAATAAGTATGGACTCCAACTCAGTAGTGTCCCTTTCATTCACTATGCGACTGCTGCTATTGCTCTTGTGGGTGCCCCATCATTGCAACATTTCCATAGTAATTTGAAGATATTTTATTCCAGTGTTTTCACTGTTTCACTGATACTTTTGATAACTGTCCCCATGGATCATCGCTCTATTCCATATGTTTTCTTCATTTCTTTTTCCAAGGATTTATCCTTGGTTTTGTCATCTAGATACTGCACTGGTTTTTCTCCGTCCATTGGGAAACTTGTAATTTCTACAATCAAATTGACTTCTATGGACACTAGCCTATCCATCGAAGGAAATCCTTTGTGCACTACTACCAACAATTGTTTGACGTAATGATTTATGTCCTTACCCCTTCCAAAATGCAAGATCTCTAGCGGGTTCATTACACTTGTGTTATATAAACCTATTATCCATTGTTTGGGTTCTAGTATTGGGTCACCTGAGGGACATACGCCCTTAATTTCAATGTACACTTATTGTGAAAAATAAATCAATTTGTCTGTGTCTTTTACATCATGGTCCATATAGCGCAGTTCATCTATGCATCCTAGAAAATCTGGTAAAACCTGTACTCCTATGGGTATGCACGGTAACACAAGGGTTACTTCCAGTTTCTTGCGTAGTGACCTATTGAATGCCTATTTTTCCCATTTATTGACCCCCTTTAGGGTCCTTCCTCCTAGTTCATTTTTTCTTCCTCTTCCTCTTCTATGATATCATAACAAGTTAGCAACTATCAAACTGTCTGTTTCTTCTGATCTGTTGTCACAATATCTACTTTAGGTTATTAAAAAATCATGTCTTTTACTACCTTCAATGTTGTATCTGTTTATGGAATTTCATTCTCAAAGGAAAATGTAATCACAAAGTTTTGCTTCATTTCTTCCCAATTTGCATTTTCCCTACGTTGTTCATGTTCTGTGTACCTGTTCTTTGGAATTCCTTTTAATGTGTGAATAAAATCGTGTGCCCATTCTTTTGGTGGTACTAATCGCCACTGAACCATGCACCTATCTACATGTTCTATAGGTTGTAAAAATCCAACATATTTCTCGAAAACTTTGTTGGTCTGTTATACACCAAATATAATGCGCAATAACTGTTTACATTGAAACCAATCATTAATCTTCTCCTTATGTGTACCCCACCAATGGGAAGGTGTAGCTTTCAACGAAATATATAGTATTGGTAATCTTTGATTTTCTACTACTTTTGCTTCAAACTTCATTAAAAAAAAATCTAAGTCATTCAGACCATAAAAATTAGGAGGTTCCCTTACCTCTGTACCAACCCATATTAGCATGCACACCATTCTATCACATCTTCGGGTAGATAATTCATGTAATCACTTCTACCATTTCTCTAGTAATATGTCATATTCTGAGGCACAAGAACTAATAATTGTCCAACTGAGAATTCCATATGTAGTTGGGTTGATTTAATCCTCCTCGCACGCAGTGGTTATATACAATTGATTTACACCTTCCTCATTCTGAGGGATCCAATGGTGCAATAAATTTGTACTCCCCTTATTCAAAGATCATCTTCCTGGTATTCAAGTTAATAATAGTCTGGTTATCAAAATCCTAGTCTATATCCAATAATGTTGGAGATGATGAAGTAATCTACTATGTCAATGAATTATAACTCTTCCATGGTGTGCACACCATCTAGATCTAGTAGTATCTCTTTCATTCTTCCAATTGGCACAACTCTATGTTGATTTTCTAACTTCAACTAGATAGGTGAATACCTCGATGTAGGCTCCCCCATATCTTCCCATGTCTTATTTGGCAGAACATTGACTTCAGACCCTAGGTCTAGTATAATATCCCCCATATTGAAATCTCCATTGTTTGCATTCAACCTGAATTACCTACTTGTTCTTCTCTTTTTACAGACCCGATTCATTGTCTTTACTTCTTCTTCCCCAAAATTACACTTTTCTAACAAACTCTGTAGTACTTGTAAATAAGTTTTAACATTCAACAATTTTACACATGACCCCAAAACGTTTCTTAAGTTACTTGAATTCTTTGAAGGCTTCTCTTTGTTATTCTGATCAAATAATGGAGGCACGTAATACACTATCATATCATCTACTAGATTTTTCTTGAATTTGACACAATATTCTCCTTCAAAATCTCATATTTGGCGTCTTTGAATGTCTCCTTCTCTTTAAGTGGATCAAAATTTTGTTCAGGAGTTGTATTCTTCCCGACCCACTAGTATTGATACTTATCCTTCTTTGCTACATCTTCTCCTATCTTGGCTCCACCTCTAATAACCATGTTGATCTTTTTCCCATCCTCTTCTCTATTTTCTACAACAATCCATTGGAAGTTTTGGTTATTCTAGTTTCTCTTGTCCTGTATGTTTATCAACATTGTCAGTGAGTTTTATGTATCATGGATTGTTGCATGACAATACATACATGTCGTAGGTGGATGTGGACAATATATTGCATAGTTTCCAGGTTTATGATAGTTGTGACAAACTATAGGTCCTTGACCTCCTCCAAATTCCCTTCCTTTGTGACCACCTCCTCTGTATCCTCCATTTTTACTGTGAATATCTTTGCACAGTGTATTATACTAAGGCCCTTGATTGTACTATGGTTTCACATTATTGTATGGTGGTGGTGCTACACATTGCTACCCATTGCTATATCATGGTGGTGCTCCAAACTATTGTGCATTATTATCCTATGATTGTGCTTGAAACTATTGCACGATATAATACTATGGTTGTTGCACATTATTATACTACGGTTGGTGCATAGGTTGTGATGTAATTAATTCATCCTGCACCCTATATACATCTGATGTCCTCTCCTTCATTGTCTCCAAGGTTCTACATTCCTTGTCTTCATGTCCAACTAAATTGCAAAAATTATATAATGTACTCTTTGGTATTGTCTAATACTTCTCCATCATGGGACAATGATAGGGATAATGTCCATGTTTTCTTCATATCTCACACCATCGTCATCCTAAAGATAATGGATTTGGCATACCTACTCTTATATGCTGTGAAAATAATGGATACTCATTCTTATGAAAACCTTCTGTCTTGCATAATTTACACCAGACATCTTCTCTTTTCTCCTTAATTTTATTCTTATTCAAATGAAATGTTAATTTTTTTAGGTACGCTCTCATCTCTTCCACAACTAGATCTGTATGATTATATTAATTTTCCTCTAACTGCAATCTTCCACAACTAGATCTGTATGATTATATTAATTTTCCTCTAACTGCAATGATTCTTCCAAGGCCTCAGCCTAGGTTTTGAACTTGTGTTGTCTCAAAAGATACTTCAAATGTACCAATAAAGAGTTCACAAATACATGTCTATGTTACATATCAGTAATAGGGTACTTCAGCTTACCTTTTAGTATTTTGAACTTCTAGTCCACCTCCCATAATGATTCTCCTGGTTTATACTTAATCTCTATCATTTCATTCATGAATTGATCCTATGAGCTTCCTCTGAACTTGGTTTGTGAAATTCATTTATTAATTTCCTCTTCACCTATGCGAGAGTTTTAGGTGATATTCTTGGGTTATTTATTGTGAGAACCATTAACCAGTCTAATGTGTGGTATTTGAATGTCATTTCCAACAATGCAATTGTTTTATCTTCATCTATAATATGCTCAGCTTCCCATTTTTTTCACAGATAAACAAATGATTTTCTAGCTCCTCTGACCCTTCCCCTAGGAATTATGGTAACATAATAATTGGATCTTTTCCTTCCATTGTGGATTTTCTTATACTACCACCTTCATGTGGTGTATATACTTTACTTACACTTGCTAAACTTAAAATTCTTCTTGATTTTCCACTGGATCCACAGCGTGTAAAAATCCTTCTACCACTAATCACTTGTTGGTTAACTGGTTTTTATTTTTTTGATGTCTTAGTCACACATGGGTTTATGGGTTCGACACTAATTAAGATATATAATGGAAAGCCTTATTTTTGTTGGAATCCTGACCTATGTTTTTCATTTCATATGTGGCACACAAGATTTCCTCAATCTTCATTATCACACAAAGATCCTCTACCTCTACCTCATCATTTTCCAATCCCTCTCTCTCTCAACTACTACCCTATTTTTCTTATTTATCTTATACTATTAGGGTCATCCACTGTGTGTCACTCCTTCTTCCATTGTTATCTCCCTGGTTTTTTCCTTGTCCATCATTATAGGTTCCATTTCTTCTTCTTCTGGCCTTCATCCATAGCCCTCTAGATATCTTAGATCTTCCTTAGTGCTTCCTCTAACTCCCCCATTCACGCAGAGTGATTTAGTTGTCTGATTCGATGGTCATCACACCTTTATCATGTAATAATATTTTAATTGACATGTAAAGTGACCTAATGTACCTCCCTCTTGGCCCCTTCAAGAAATCCTGCTCTGCAGTAGTATATGACTTCACTGTATCAACTACAAATTTAGTAATAAACCTTGTAGTAATACTGTCTAACCAGAAATCTACAGTGTGCCTAGATTTATTATTAACCCTTTCGTGTGATATTCTCAGGGTTCCACTCTATAGGCCTTATTCTATTAGTCAGATGAGTATCCTTCGACCTCAATAACCACTCCTGTAATAACTATGGAAAATAACATAAACATGCCTCATGCAAATCAGTAAACACATACCTCTGCAGATACTGACACGGTTTATACCCATATCTTCTATTATCTTTCTATGAGAAATCGATCTTCTTTGTGTCCAACCATATTTTAATCTCTTACTTTGTAGTGTTCCATGGCCTAAACATTCCTTTATACCACTACATCTTCTTCAATTGTCTTCACTAGATCCCTTCCAGGTTGTTCTTCTAAGTTCCAGTTGACAATGGAACCATTTGTTTGATGTATGGGATAACCAAAACCCAAGGTTCAAGCTTAGTTCTCCAACCAAAACCATAGAAACCATCAACCCTTCTGATAAACCAGAAGGCTACACTGCACATAGTGCACAATGCAGTATCACCCGAGATGGCTTATGGGAGACTGGAGGGCACATATGTCTGCAGTCATGGAGGGTATTGGGGATGTTATACTTCTTATACTTTATCATGCATCATACCATATACTTCATTATAAAATTCATCTAATTCTAACAATTATTTCACTTTTCACGCTACAGGAGACTATTCATTCATAATTGTAGAGACAAAAAAAGAATCATTCAATCACATCAAAACACATGATTTTATCTTGGTTCACCCCCCCTGGGATATGTCCACAAATATCTTCTTCTTATTTATTATTCTTCATCAAAAAGGTCTCGCGCTCTATGTGTTACATCAAAAATACAAAAAGGGTGAGGCTGACCAGCGTCGCACCAAGATCCACAACTTGTGACTTGACCCTCTACTACACTCCATAAGTCTCCATTATCTCCTCAACCATACAAAAAAATTGATATTTCAACCCAAAACATATTAGAAACTCAATACTCAAAAGGGTTCTCCAAAACAAATTCTCCACACATGAGTTCTAAGACTCACTATGATAATTGATTCCTCTAGCTACCTCATGCATCCTCTATTTATATTACAAAAGTGGGTAAAATCCATTAAATCATACTCCAAAACTCTAATTCTAAGTTGACTCAATTTTTCCACATTTTAACTACTTTTGCACGCTAATCCATAATTCTCTCATGTTGATTTTCCTTTCTTCCTGACATGCTACTTCCTTTTCCTTCTTTCGCACTACTTTCTCCTCATTTCCTGGCACACACTGCTTTTTTGGTCCATTTTTCATCATTTGTTGTGTTGTATATCGATCATTTTTCATCATTTTTCTCGGTGCAACACTATCGCTTCCATCATGATATGACCTATCTCTAAAGCCTCATTGTCTCTGAACACAATCGTAGTAGTCTCATGCTCCTGAGAATCTTGCATGACCATCTCATACCATGAATCCTTGACATACTTGTAAGGTTATTCCTTCCCATCTAAACATGAACACCGACTCCCTATGAGCTACTCAATATTTGGAGATACCTTCTCCTTGTTCTCTATAACTTTGCTACTTGGCATTGCTCACATACGCTAGCCCTTCATCCTATGAAATTTTTTCTCGCTAACTCCAAAGACAATTGATTTTTCTGAGATATATCTTTTGGACTTAATCAACACCATTCCATCATGGAATGCTATGTCAAATCTATTCTTCTCAATCATCGAGATTGAGATCACACTCCTCTTGATTTTTGGAACCCATAACACATTTTTCACTCTCAATGTGTTTCATGACTCCAATTGGAATGAAACTATTCCATATCCCTTCATTCTATGATTGGTCCACATACCAAGCTCCACATGCATCTTTGAGTCAGAATCAGTGAAGCTTTCAAGCACCTCTCATCCTCCTGTCATATGACATGTGGATCCACTATATATAAACCTTGGATTAGATGATATGGTTCCCAAGGAAGCATGGGAAATAAGTAAGAACTTTGTATGTTCAAACTTCTTGCAAAACTCATCCATTTGAGTCATTTTCATTCTAGCTACCTCTAGTTTCATTTGATTCCCACCCTTCTTCTTGTGTGGACATTGACCTGCATAATTTTCAAACTTCTAACATGCAAAGCACTTGACTTTTCTCATGTAATTCTTCTTCTTTCCATACTAATCAATAGAGCCTCCACTAAAAATATTCTTGAACATTCTCTTCCTTACCTAGCTAGAAACATCAAGGTTCTCATCAGGGGTACTCCTCAAAAAATCCATAGACTCTAACCGAGTATCGTCTTGAATAAAATTAGTCCATAGTCTATCAAATCCTGGCACTATCTCTCGTGTATATATCACCTACACAAAAGGTTCCCAAGGCTTTGGAAGACCTCTCATCGCTACATTCACCAAATCAGCATCTCGTAGTGTCTCATCAATTGGGATTTAGAAATGGACAGGTATGGGATTTGGAATATGAGATCTTCAACCAATGGGAAAATATTGGTATAAAAAATTAGAGAGTTAAGAAGCATAAACCCTTAATATGTAGTACAAGTAAGACAAGTCCTGAAATCAAGAATCTGGCAGAAGATATGACAATAACACCTTGAAGAATGATACAAGGAATGAAGGATGATAATCATATTATAGATATATTATCACATGTAAGGTCGATTGACTTATCAATGGAATAAATGTGCGATGAATTTAAAAAGTAAGATTGTTGAGTTATTTTTATTTATGTTAGGATTATAAAATCATTTTTTTTTAGTTTAAGATATCAATGTTTTAAGTATTTTATTATATATATTGTTATAACATTATTATTATTTTTATCTAGTCAAAAGGTGTATATGAGAATACAGGAGGAAATGGTTAATATGTTGAATGAAGAGAGTTCGGATGATGTTAGACTCAACTATCTAGATTCACTCTCTATAACAACATTGAAACAATTTTTTGTTGCATTCAAAAATATATGTTGATTTATTACATTCATATTATTCATTTGTAGGTTAATTAATTTATATTTTGTTAGTTATATCTATATAACTATATGTTTGTTTGTTTGTTTAATTAAATCTGCCAAAGAAGAATGCAGATGGAGTACTTGAAACATTCAAAAATTTTATTCAAAAAGCCAAGTTTGAAAGATAAAGAATTAGACATGTTCGAAATGTTCAACTTAATGACACCCTTGATCACTACATTTGGAATGGGCTAGACATTGTTCAATATATATAATAGAGTGATATTATGTGATTAATATTATTCCTAAAAAGGAATACTCCCCAGTTATTGTGAAAATTCCTCATGGTTATAATATCCAAAACATTGGATATGATAGTGAGACTTATAGTTACCAAGTTTTCAATAAAGTGGCCATGGGATTTATTTAATTCACAACATCATTATTGTGAAGATTTCTATTTTTTCATTTAGACACACAACATGGGTTAGTACAATCAAGCTTCAAGGAAAAATAAAAGACAGGGATGCAATTTTTTTGGTAAGATATTGAAAGTGCACGTTTGGCAATTAAGATTAGAAATCAATTTTATTAATTCACAAGTCAATTGAGTTTGCACTTATTTATGTTCTAGGAACAAGAATAATATTCATAGCTCTAATAACGAACCATTTACACGTAATATTGCGAGCATACATCTTGCAAGATTGACAAAATATGATTCTTACAATTCTTCTCTTGTCAATGTAAAAGATGGAGGGAAGGCTAGTAGTTTATTGGCTTACAATGTTCTAGTTAGAAATCTAACATATGAGGAAAATAATTTGAAAGGAGAGATTCTTAACATTTATCAAAATCCACAAGAACTAATTAATTATTTTATACATACATTTTCTAATGAAGGAGATTGGGTTTTGGATTTATTCTTTGGTTCAGGTAAGACTTATGATATAACATTTAGAAAATCATACTTCAATATTTATTATTATTATTTTTTTATTTTTTTTTACATTATTTAACTTAATTAATTATTTTTTATTTGGTGATTAGGTACAACACCAACATGTTTCTTACAAAAAGGAAGAAATTGCATAGCCATTGAATGTGACCCATTACATTGTGATTTTATTCAAGAAATAATTATTGTTATACCATATCTTCCATATTAAATGCAAAAAATTGGATTGAGGAAATGAAATTTTAATGAATAAAAGGTATAAAAAATGTCAAAGGAACCTCAAGTACAATTAGGAGGATTGATTGGAAATGATCACTTTGGTGAACTTGCGAATATAAAAGACCCAACGGAAGAGAAAAATGATACAATGGAAGAAAAAAATGATGTCCAAGAAGATGATTATGTGTCTCTTGAGAATGGTGAATTTGAGGTATATGATATTGTTGATTAGTTTTAATATGCCCTTAAAAATAATGGTCAATTTTGAAGATTTTTGATGAGTTATAACTATAATGTTTTGACTTTCATATTTTAGAATAAGAATGAATATGTATCTATTGTTGTTTTATGATGAATCTTTTATATTATTTTCCTTTTACTTTTAATTGTATGTGAATCAATACACTCGGGATAACGTTAAATGTTGTAATTATTTTACTTAAAATGTATAAAAAAATGGAAAAAATTGTTAATTAAAAAAAAAAATAAAAAAAAAATTGGTTCAATTATGTTCATAAAATGTTTTAATTGACATGTTATATTAAATGGATAGCATCCAAAATGTATATGTTTTTTTATTATATACGGATTTAAAATGTATAATGTTTTGTTAAATATTTTAAAATAGTGTTATTTAACTACAATTATTTCCAATGTATTGAAGTAAAGGTAAAAAATGTGTTAAAAATAATATTTTCCACTATATTTAAAAAGTATAGAGACTCTGGGATCCAGGGAAGCTCAATCAAGTAATGGGAGCTAAAATCTGGTGGAGATGGCTCAAAAATCCAACAGCATCCTGGGCACAACTGTGGAAATGAAAGTATGCCCCCCTCACACTGGAGGACCAGCTAATCCAACACAATAATCAAATACAGGGATCCCATATTTGGAACACAGCTTGGCAGAATCACACACTGGTACAGGAGCATGCCTTTTGGGAAATAAGAGATGGAGGAAGTGCCATGTTCTGGCAAGATTCATGGCAACAACTCAAACCACTGGACACAATGGAGGAACTATCGGATCTCAAATGAGACCTCCCCCAGAACAACACCCTAAAGGTAAAAAACTGTCTTCTCAAATGAGACCTCCCCCAGAACAACACCCTAAAGGTAAAAAACCTATGGAAACCTCAAACGCAGCAGCAGAAGTGGCGACAATGGAAGCTCTCCAATCAAGAGCTCGAGATTCCGGAAAATCTCAATCTCCAAGGTTGGCAAACTCAAGCCATGCACAGGAAAATACCCACTAGAGAGGGACCAGACATTCTGAGGTGGGGATACTCAACTGTTGGAATCTTCAACATCAAGGAAGCTTATCTACTGTAGGGCAATCACCAAGGAAAAAAAAAATGCATTTGGAGTAAAGTCTGGAATCCGGCTCTCTGGCCCAAAGTCTCCACCTTTCTGTGGCTCATGGTGCATAATAGAGCCCTAACGTGGGACAATTTAAGGAAAAGGGGCTTCATTGGACCATCCCTCTGCGTCTTATGCTATCAACAGGAGGAAACCAAAGAAAACCTCTTTAATGGGTGTCACTACAGTCAACAGATATGGGACCGAGGAGCACAAGCCATGCGCAGATCCAACCAAGATCGTAGCAGCATAAATGATACAATCAAGAACTGGGATCACAGTACTTACAACAATCCCATACTAAATCTCATTTGGAAACTTTTGCCGGGATTCATCCTCTGGCAAATCTGGAAGGAAAGAAATAAAAGAATATTTCACTCGCAACTCTCCAAGCCAGAAACCGCATGGGAGACAATCAGATCCCTAATTAAAGAAACAATCAGAAGAAAATCTTGGACAGAAGAAGATCTGCAATGCAACCTAGAGGAGAAATGCACTCTTCAAAACTGGTAGCCCATATTCAACAAGCAACTGGGGGCAAAACTTCATCAGAATCCATTGACTAGCCCAACTAGCTGGACTCCTCCCCCAGAGCACTTCATCAAAGCAAACTTTGATGGAGAATCCAAAGGCAATCCGGGAACAACAGGATATGGGGCCGTGCTCAGAAACTCCAGTGGCAAAATCCTTGGGCTGGATGCAGGATTCATAGGGGACACAACCAACAACGTAGCTGAGCTAACTGGATTATTACAAGGCCTCCAATCAGCCGTGGATAAAGGTCATCATAAAATAATCCTAGAAGGGGATTCGCAAGTCATCATACGGCTAACCACCAAGATTCTCCATGGCTGTCATCCTGACAAAGTCTCGCCAAGCTGGAGACTTCATGGCCTACTTGAAGACTTCAGCCACCTTCTCCAACCCCAACTCAGCATTACTACCTCTCATGTGAGATGGGAAGCAAACAAAGTGGCGGACTGTCTCGCAAATGTGGCAGTGGAGAGGCAGAACTGGCTCTTGTTTTTTCTATCAATTAAGTTTTAGGCCATCTAGTTTACAGTTTTCTTAGCATTAGCTTATGATACTCAGTTACATTTCCAAGACTGTAAGTCCTGGTTTCCTTCGGGTAGGACGTTGCATGAAGAATTTGGCTATTTTTGTGACTAGGGTGACACATGGTAAGGGATGCCCAGATGTCTCGGTTTCCTATTCAGGTGGGACAACTGGCATCCCAAACAACTATTGTATTTTGATTAAAGTAATATAATTGGCCCCACCCCTCTTTATTTACAAAAAAAAAAAAGTATAGAAACATAAATTAATCAAAGAGACATAATTATATGGAAAATATTAATTTCAAAAAATTAAATGGTATACAACATATTTAACATTGAAAAAAACATGGAAAATTAGTTTTAAACACAGTTGAAAATAATAATAAAACGATTTAGAAAAAAATGAAAATAGTTGAAAAAATAAGCATTTAAAAAAATAATGTGGACACATTATGGATAAGAATATTTAAAATATGAAAAATAGACTAAAAGGGGAGTGGGGCCGCTACTGGTAGCACAAATTTTCAAAACAAGGTAAAAAATGTGACCCCTAAAAAAATGAAAACTTTGTAGAGTTATCGTTAGGTTGGTAATTATGTTTCTGGTCAAACAAGCAAGGGATATGGTATTTTCATGGACTAGTTCATCCTTTCACATCATCATCATTCGAATCATTAAATTGTTTGAATTTGCAAAACATCATTGTGGAACTCTTCTCGCACAAATTTTAGTTGTGCACCTAGATAACTCAACTCATAATTCCACCTTGACCTAGGTTATATATTTTTGGGGCATGAGATTTTTCATAACATGTCTTGCATATTTTGTAAAATTATGTCCTTATCAGCATTCCTCGAATTACGAAATGCAAGATAAATTTTAGTCTCTTATCTCGAGTCAGGTCATACGTTCAATCCTCTAATGAAAATCCTATTTAGCAAAGAGATGGACTAAGTCCCCATCTAATTGAAGTCTTCAGAAAATTAGGTATGATCTATAGCCCTAGGGCTGTCAGATATTTCTTTGTCTATTGGTGGTGTGCTTGAAAACTTGTAATATTAATTCTTTAAATATATACTTCATGCCAAGTATAAACTCATTAATTTTCACATTTAGAGGTTTTAAATTCCTCCCTATCATGAATATCTCCTTCTCACCTCCTAGGACATAAGGGAAAAGTTCAAATATGGCCCACGATTAGTATATTTAGCATTCAAGCATGTGAGTATAATGGTGCAAGGAGTTAGTAAATTTTGAATCGGGTATTTATTTATTGTATGGGCATGACCCATGACTAGTAACGAATAGACACCACAAAGTACTAAATTAATTTCCAAATGAAATGCAAGTATTGTCAATGGATGTCCCAAATGACCTAGGTCATGAATAAAATGATATATAATACACACACAACCACACATACTATGGAAAAATGTTGGATGCTCAACCCTTTGTACAATGATGTAAGGCCTAGATAAACTAGTGGAAACAAATACTTGAATGAAAATGCTAGAGCTATTGTTTGTAGAAGCTCATGTTTATTCGTAACACTAGAAAATTTGTTTTTTTTTATGGATATCAATTTTGGGGTTGGTCATTGAAGGTAGGAATTTACTCAGAATTCAAGCTTACTTATCTTTCCTTGTATGGTAATAGGTCAACACAAGGACTGATGCGATCAACAACTAAAGAAATAACTCTTAATGCACCTAGAGTAGTGTTGTGCTTGTTTGAGCACTAGAGTGAGCAAAAACAAGAAGGTTAGTTTCCTTGTTAGGCCAACAAAACAATACATAAATGAGTTAGTTGATTACTAGTTCAATTAAAAATAAAACAAAAAATTAAATAACAACAAATAAAAATTAAACCTAGCATGAAAAAATATGAATGGATGCATGAAAGAGACATAAGAAATAACTACGAATACGACTGATCTTCGAATTGATAACACCTAGGAGAAGTATGGAAAATTATCAGTCCCCTCTTCTTCCTTGGGAGGGCTCTTGCATACCCCAAGTACAAATATATCTTCTTCTAAAAATGGAAATACAATGGTGAAGACATGATGGTTGAATTTATCAAGAGGAGATAAATGAAACACTTGATATAGATGCTCAAGTAGCTCTAAGAGAAAGATGGCTTCTCTAAAAACAAATGAAAAATATAACAATACTCAAAATTCATCTCTTTGTTTGCATACCTTGGTCATGTATTTACAGGACCAATTCAATGTTTTTCATAACTTTCTTGCAGTGTGAATAGGATCCCTTTGAAGGTACTTCCCATCCCGTCCTTTTAGTATCCCCAAGGCTATATTTTCAGATGATTTGAGTGGTGTGTCTTACTACACCCCAATATAGAAGTGGCCGAGTCTCGAAAATTTAATCAATGCATCATTTCCGCATCATCACGGGTTCTTATGGAGACAACTACATAGACCCCACAATTTTCACATTCAACGTTGTGTTGGCTTGTGCGTATGTGAGAAAGTAATCCTTTGGGAAATTTCAATGAAATTCAATAATTATTTGTATATTTTTTCTTATTGAATAGGTTTTGTAAATTCTTGAGGTATTCTTAATAATGTGTTATACTAGTACTTTCTTCAACCATTGCATGTATTGTTGTGAGGAATTTTTCGATGATTACAGATTTCTCTTGATGTGTGAGGCTAGGTGCATGCGTATAGTCAAAATACATAATTATTTCTTTTGGTTGTGATGCCATTTTGTAGAGAAGTTGTAGTCTTTGTATTAAGGGATGGTGAGAGCGATCATTTGGAGGGAGAGGGGAGACATATGTAAACCAAATATTCTATGAAAATGATTTTTTTGTAAAAACGAGGGGGGCATGCCCCCTAGTGTTGTGATGAAACCTTAAATTGATAGTTGTAACTAACAATTATTGATGAAAGGGATATTTTTAATGCCCTCATGGGTGCTAAAATGGTAGATGACAATTTTAATGAATGGACTAGTTATGAATCAAGGAACAAATAACTCAGAGGCAATGATGGCCTATGAAATTTAGAGGTATTCAACTGCTACTGAAAACTGCAATAGTCACATAGTAAGACTAACCGTAACATGAAACTTTGTTGAGGTTGAATGTTATGGGGGTCAACGACATCAAAAAGCGATGAGGAATATTTATGTGTTGTTCGATAATTCTCATTAATAATGGAACATGATCCAAGACACTTCCACATTGTTAAAAACTTGTGATAACATTGACAGGGATGGGGGCGTGACTACAAGTAGTAAATGGATTCTTGAGATTGACTTGATAAAAATGGTGTTAGGAACTGTATGGAGGAAAAGATGAATGAAATGGTGACATGGACAAAGTTGAAGATGTATGGGACTCAATAACTACGTTTGGTTGGGGTAATATGGAATGATGGAAACAACCATAAAACATAATCTGGTGTTAGGGGGATGAACAAATATTTGGTAAACTATGTTGAATGGGGGATATTACAAAGGGGTGTAGGATAGGTCAAAATACATAGTTTTGAGACCAGAGTGTCTATGATAGTTGGGATTTTAGCCATGGTAAGGATAGTTTGTTGAGATGATTGTGAAAGTGGTATGTCAGGAAACCAAGGGCAATATGGTTTGTTGTGTGCCAATGAAAAATGGCATCGTCTACGATGGCCAACATCTACGAAATTGTTGAAAACAAAAGGTGCTTAATACAATTACCAAATGAATAATGAATATTGGGGTTTGATAATAAAGATACAAAACAGGTTCCCCAGTGAAGTGTGGCTTGGCCTCCTCAGGGTGAAAGTGTGTAGGAGTTGATTGATGAAGGCTGGGGGTCCCATATGTGTGTTTATGTATGACGAAGATGAATGGTAAATGATCTTGCCAATGGGAAAGTGATGTTGGATGAAATGGGGGGTTAATGATGATATAGAGGTGCATCTAATATAAAGATAACAATATGATGTGGGAGTCCATCGTGGGTAGGCTAGAAATATTATGGGAATAAGTATGAGGTTCATTCTCTGGGGTGAAAGACTACTAAGACTCCCAATTCTAAGGAGAAACAAGAAGCACGAGTTTCGATTTTCCAAGGGGAAAACATCTATGGGATAAATCATGTAGGTGGGAATGCTACCATATGGTGGTACCGAAATGAAATGTAGGTGATGGTACCACAGAGTTGGGTTTGATTATCCTAGAGGTGAATGTAAGAGGGTGTGACTGGGAGATGCAATTTTTTTAGAGGGACTGATTTCATGAAAGTGTTGAACCTATACCTGACAAGGAAATAGGATTTCCAAGACTAAATGGGTTGTATATCTTCGTACTGCACACAAAAAACCCAAATAACCGATGTGAAAAATATTTGATGATAAAGAACATATGATAGTTATATGATGATAATGAGTACATGTACATGTGCCCAGGGCTAGGAGGTGGGTGAAGATGCCCATATTTAGTGAAAATTGGCCTGCGTGGGTATACTCAAGTTTTTTGGTTGTGCCCCAATGAGGACACTTTAGGGGTTGATGTGATTTTTGATTGGGATGTAGAGGTGGCACATACATGCCTTCATGGTGAAAGGGTAGGATAGTCTCTTGACTACAGACATTGATCGATATTTTATTACTAGAATCCCTTTTTGATGGGTTGAGCTTGAGGTGCAACCCAATATACATTTAGGGAAGACATTTGGCTCTATGGAACAATAATATGCATTAGTTGATGAGAAATTGACTTGAGGGTTGATTAGGATAGCTACTATTGAATCTCTATGGATGTGAGTATTTGGCACCCTTGTTGTGTGGATATTTGTGTTAGAAAAATAGGATTGTAGAGAAATAAAATAAAAACCGATGCAAAAATAAAAAAAATAGGAAATGCACAATACAATAGAGACACATATATACATGATTCACCTAGTGTGGGTTACATCCACAAATTTTTTTTTTTAGGTCCTTCCTTTATTATTATCCAACAAATCAAGGGAAACAACCTACAACACACCTGTTGTGACTTCCTCTTGTTTCTCTCACAGTCTCCTCTCTCATAATACAATATTCACTCAAATACACAATCACAGTACAATTCCTCATAAAACAAGGTTTCCTTCTAGAGAAAAAAAACCTAACATAACTTCTACTATCAAATCTGTGACCTTATAATGAATGGTATAGACTGACTATGAATTTATGATATTTTACAAGGTAATTTTTCCTAAAAAATCTCTTCGGGGGAACTTCCCCCAAAATCCTACTAGGGGGGATCCATAAAGTGTAAACACCCCCCTTATACTCCCTGGATCATAATGTGTGGGAGAAATCCCCTGCCACACCCTGTCAACAATGAGGTTCAACCGCAGCAGAAGCAAGACCTTTGAATCAGGAAGATAGTCAGGATCCACAACCAACAATCTCCCACCTAGAGATTGATCACAACAACTCCATTGTTAATGTACCTACTAGACTATGATCCACCTTGGAACTAGAAAATTTCTCATATTCAACTTCATGCTTGAAGGTCAACTGAAATGCAGGAAGAACTCAATTTATCCCTAGTTACATTGTTAACTTGTCTACATGATTCTGGCTAGTATGTATCTTTTCCAACTTAAATTGTCCATCTTCCAAGAAGGATTGTATGAAATGGTACCTGAGTTGTATATGTTCAGTATTATAATGGAAGTATGATTTCTTTGTAATATGAATGGGACTTTGGATGTCAGAGGGAAACCTTCTATTCTCCTTCTACTTTCCCAATTCCTCCATATTCCTCTATAACCAAATCATCTATTTACTAGGCTATGTAGCAACAACATACTCTGCTTCCATTGTTTAAAGTGAAAACACATTTTTCATTTTTGAAATCCAACTTACTTTTGTTCCACCTACAATAAAAACATACCATGTAACACTCCTCCTCATATCTTTATCACCTGCCATATGTGAATCAACATATCTTTATGGAACAATGTTTAAACCTCCATAACATAATGCATGAGTAGTAGTACCTCTCAAATACCTGAGAATCCACTTTACTGCATCCCAATGTTCTAAGAGACAGCTTTATCACCTGCCATATGTGAATCAACATATCTTTATGGAACAATGTTTAAACCTCCATAACATAATGCATGAGTAGTAGTACCTCTCAAATACCTGAGAATCCACTTTACTGCATCCCAATGTTCTTTACCTAGATTGTTCATATACATTCTCACAACTCCCACTACATGTGCAATATATGGTCTTGTGCACACCATCACATACATCAAGCTGTGAACTGTTGATAAATAAGGGACCCTATACATGTATTTTGTTTGCTCCTGTGTATTAGGACACATTTCCTTTCTTAATTTGAAATGGTTGTCCAAAGGTCTACTAATTGGTTTTTCATTCTGCATTCAAAACCTCTCCAATACCTTCTCTATTTACTCACCTTAAGACAATGCTAATTTGTGATTTTTCTTGTCTCTTGTTATTCTCATACAAAGGATTCTCTTTGCAACACCCAAATCCTTCATCACAAATGAATTAGATAATTTACTTTTGAGCACATTTATATCCTTGTTGTTAGACCCTACAACAAGCATGCCATCTATATACAATATAAATTTAATATATCTTCCATCTTCTATCCTCTTAAAATAAACGTAGTGATTAGAATGCCATGTACTATAACCTTGTTCTATCATAAGCATGTCAAAATTCAAATACCACTACCTTGGATCTTGGTTTAGGCCATACAAGCTCTTCTTCAAATTAGATACTGAATTTTTTTCCCTTTGACCCCATACTGTTGTGGTTGTTGCATATACATATCTTCTTATAAATCCCCATGGAGAAAATTTATTTTTACATCTAACTGTTCAAGATGAAAATATTCTACTACCACAAGACTTAAAAAAATCCTAATTGAAGTCATTTTAACAACAAGATAAATTATTTCATCAAAATATATGCCTTTCTTTTGTGCAAACCCCTTTACAACAAGTTTAGTCCTGTACCACTTTTTCCTCCATCTTCTTCTTTCAACCTGTAAACCCATTTATTATATAATGCTCTTTTTCTTGTAGGCAATTGAACAAAGTCCCAAGTCTATTTATTTACCAAGGAATCCATTTCCTCTTTCATTCCTTTCTCGCACTTCTTTTTAGTGTCAATTTTCATTTCCTCTTCATAACATTTTAGTTCACTAGAGTCAGTGAACAATAAATAAAACAATGAAAGATAGTATCATTCAAGGGGTCTACTTAACCTAGTAGATATTATAACAACACTTGCATGAGTTTGAGGTTCATGTTTATCGTGTTGTATATTTTGATTTTATGGTACTTTTGGAATTCCATTTTTCTTTGATTTCATCAACAACTGTGTATTATGCTTTTTCCTTTTCCTATTTCTCCCCCTACAATGAATCTCTATACATGACCTTTTCATTGAATACCACATATCTACTCCTAATGATTTTATAATTTTCGTAAATGCATAAGAGATAACCAAAATCATTAACATCGTATCCAATAAAGGTACACTTCTTTGATTTTTCCTCAAGACTTGTTCTATTTTCTTTATCAATATGGACAAATTCTTCACAATTGAAAGTCTTCAAAAATGACTATATTACCTTTTTACTTTTCCATTCCTCCTCTAGAATGCCACCATCCATTGAGCTTGAAGGACCTCTACTTATTAAATAAACAACAATATTTACAACATCTTCCTAGAACTGTAAGTAAAACCCAACATGCAATATCATACTCCTTGCACATTCCATCATTCGCATGTTCATCCTTTCTGAACACCATTTTCTTGTGGTGTTCCTGAAACAATTTTCTATCTATAAATCCCATGATATGAGCACTAATAATCAAAATCCTTGTTGCAATATTCACCACCATTTTCTGATCTAAAAAACTTTAGCCTTTTCCCTCTCTCATTCTTATGCAAATATTTCCATTCCTCAAAAGTGTCAAAAACATCATATTTTTTTTTAATGTAATAAACCCAAATTTTTCTAGTTGCATCATCAATAAAAGTAACATAATAACAAGAGACCCAATAATATGATACTTTAGTTGGTCCCCATACATTTCTATGAAGAAGCTCTAAATTTTCACTCTTCATTTCCTTTCCAACTCCGATAAATATCTCTCTCTTATCTTTTCCATAAACATAGTCCTCACATAAATCCAAATCAACTTGTTTAAGATCTGGAAAAAAAATTATTTTGTGAAGTATCTTCATACCCTTCTCAATCATGTGTCCAAGCCTATTATGCCTTAGTGTTGTATCCACTCCTATAGAATATAAAGAGATAAAAATGTTAGAATTACTAGTACATAAATACAATGTATCTAACTTCTCTCATTTTTCTATTACCAGTGATCCTTTAGTCACCTTCCACAATTTATCTGTAAATGTAGATATACAACTTTCACCTGCTAAGTGTCCTGTTAAAATTATATTTCTTCTTAGATTTGGTCTATGTATTACTTATTTCAGTAACCATTGGTTTTCATTCTTTTTATTTATTTGTAGCTTACCCATTCAAACAATTTGACATGGTTCATCATGACCCAAATAAACTTTTTCAAAATCACATTGAAAATAATTTTGGAAATATTTCCTATGGTGTGTGGCATGAAATGTACCCCCTAAAATCTACGATTAAAGATAAAGTAATATTATCTAAAGCAATAATCAAAGCATCTTGTAACACAATCTTGTAACACATCACCTATTACATGTGCTTCCTGATTTTTCTCTTGTTTTCCATCTCTTTTCTTCTTTGGAGCTCTACAATCTTTCTTCAGATGTCCTTTCTTCCCACAATTCTATCATTCTATCTTTCCTAGTCTAGATTTGGATCTTCCTTTCCTAGAATTCCCATTGTTCCCTAAGCTATTTCCTCTTTCCTTTTGTCTTCCCCTACTCTCTATGATCAATGCATTACCGAATGTATTACATGTTCTTTTCCGTCACATTTCCTAGCCAAAGATAACACCAACAACACCATCAAATTTACGAGTGTTTGAACCAGAGACATAGTTACTTACAACCATGACCAAGCCATTCCAACTTTCTGGAAATGAGCATAATATTAGAATGTACCTAACCTCTTATTCAAATTTAAATCCTATAGAACTTAGTTTATTGGTGACCGTATTGAATTCATTTAAATGGTCGACAACAGACCCACCTTCTGACATCTTCATAGGAAATAATTGCTTCACTAGAACTACCTTGTTGGAAGCCAATGGTTTTTCATATAGTTTAGCCAATGCATACATCATATCCTCTATTGTCTTTTATTTATAAATATTGAAATCCTTTGACGTTGCCAGGCACACCCATATCATTCCTAGTCGTTTTTGTCAAGAACCTCCCATTCTTAGTCCTTCATACTCACTGACTCTTTTGCTTTTTCGCCCAATGATAGGTAAAGATCCTTCTGATATAAATAATATTCCATTTTTGTCTTCCATAACCAGAATTTTTTTCCATTAAACTTCAAAAATCTAAATTTCCATCTTCCTCCATTACTCCCACTCTAACGAGGAACCCTCTTTTCCTACGAGTTACCTTTCGCTCTAATATCAGTGGTTAGAAAAAAAAGATTGCAGAGAAATAAAATAAAAATAGATCCAAAAATAAAACATAAAAGATACACAATGCAATAGAGACATAGATATACATGGTTCACCCAGTGTGGGATAGATCCACCAGATAAATTTCCAGGTCCATCCTTAATTATTATTGATGATACAAGCTACAACACAACTGTTGTAACTTTCTCTTCTTTCTATCATAGTCTCATCTCTCAAAATATAATATTCACTCACATACACAACCACAATACAATTTCTCATAATAGAGGGTTTCCTTCTAGGGAAAAAACCCTAACATAACTTCTACCATAAGATCTGCAATCTTATAATGAATGGTCGAGATTGACAATGAAATTAGAATATTTTACAAAGTAATTTTCCCAAAAAATTCTCTTCAGGGGTGTTGTTGTCGAACCTCCATCATGGGGGGGCTCCATCAAGTGTCATTTCCCCCCTGGCTCTATATGTGGGGGGAAAGACCCCCACACTTCCCAATAGGAAATGGGGTCCAAATGTGGATGAAAAAATACCTTTGAATTAGAAAGATAATCAAGCTCCAAAACCAGCACATTAGGTCACTAGGTACCCAGTGGATCTCTAGGGAACATCTTTCTATAGTGGAGAAAGCATTATATGAAAATATGTTTGCATGGGAATGGGTGATGCATGCATGTATGGTATCTCATCTATAATATTGCACTATGATGCAGGAAGGAAACTTCACATTTGGGTCTATCTCATGTAGCTTCATCCTAGAGAGGGTGATCTTACTATGACCATGAGTGATTTTGGACCCACATGTTGCACGAGAGCCACGACTATAGATGTGGGAGCTCATATTCGCCCAACATAGTGGGGAAAAGGGTGGGAAGTATTTTACTGAAGAATTTGAGAGGATGTGATAGCAGACCTTGCATGTTATCTTAGAGTTCTAATATGTGGGGATTGACTTCCATCATGATCCCTAGATATAGTTTCCTCCTCGGGAGGTAGGGTATCACCGAGCTATGTGTGCATTCTCATTGATTTTATATTTGGTTTGGTTTCTACACTTCGATTAGTACATCAAAGACTAATGTTCTTTTTATGTTATTTGAAGATATGGGACCAAATGACCAGGAGGATGATTTTGCTCAAGTAGAGATGGAGGATATGAATGAGGAGGGAGGTAGGGTTGGGAGACGTTTCTAGTATGGTGATCCTAGGGAGAATCTTGTTGCCGCCCAAACTAAGGATGACTCAATTTCCCTTGTGGGTGAGATCGACGAGTTACAATAAGGATTTGAGTTGGTGTTAGAGCGGGTGCCTAAGGATTAGTGGTACCATATCTAGTATGATAGGATCTTGGAACAGTGTGATGGGTGATGTCATCAGCGAAGATGCTTAATGCATTATGATGCAATTGTTTATGTCATGGTGACAGGGTGTCTACCCCCAACTTGGAGAGGGGGCTTGCCCCCAGCTGGTCGAGATCCATTAGTGGACCCCCCAATGGGGGAATGTTTATCCTTAGGGGCACCATAGCTGTCAGATTGTATTGTATGGGCATGGACCACATTTTTATATGGTATATGTATTGGAGTTTACGCTCCCATTTTGTATATTTTGAGCATAGTTGTTGAGACTAGAATTTGGTGGTGGGGTCATAGGTTATGTATATTTTTTATGAAACATTGTGGCATTATTATTATTATTATTATATATATATATTGATGATGTTTTGATTTTTGCATATGTGTGATGTGATGTATGGTTTGATATTTATTTTGATGTTGTTGTGGATGGATTATGCTAAACAATGAATGTGTAAGATAATGTGATAAATGCCAATATAGAACTTGATTAGCTATGATAATATTACTTGCATGTACTTGCGAAATAAGCATGGATCGTGTACGTGATACGCATTATTCAACCGCCCGACGATGAGCTGGGAATCTAAGAGGATGCTTAGGTGATAAATATGGCGGTGACAGTCCTCTATGAGGAGATCGATTACAAAAACATACTCATATTGGTTATTAGTGGTAAGTTTGAGGCATATACCAATGGAGTGAAGTAATACATGCTCCAGGGTGTAAATGGCCCAAGATGTCGAAGCAAGATTCAGAGTCCTATGAATGGCACCATCGGTGTACCCGATGTGGTAAAAAGATGGATAATTCATCTTTTAAAACAAGGAAAATGAATCAAGAATATGTATTGGAGGGGATTTTTGTAAAAAAGACTAAAAACACTAGGAAAATACAAGACAAACCTAAGGTAAAGTTTTTACACTTAAGAATATAATATGTTCAAGCATAACCCATTGATAGGGTCTTTGAGGGTAGCTCCTTTAGGGCGATCAAGGATGTAGGTTCCCTTAGTGAGACAATGGTGAACGATGAATGGTCCTCGCCAAAGGGACTCAAAATTAACATGGCCTAACATGTCATTGGAAATGTCATAGACCAATACTAACTCTCCTTTTTTGAATGAGAAAAGGTTCACTTGGTGATCAAAGACAATTTTGGAACATTTTTTGGCCACTTTATTTTTTTGCAAAGAGGATCGTTGATCCGCATCTAGGGATTCGAGATTGAGAAATCATTGGCATATTGTATTTGTGTTTGGATAAATCTGAATTGTAGTGCATAGTGTGGGGATTTCACAATCTATGGGAAGGACAAATTCAACTTTGTGCACTAGATGAAATGGTGTGAGGCCAGTGGAAGTTTTGACTACGATGAAATATGCCTATAATGCTGAAAATAACATGTTATTACAATTGGTTTTGCATTTATCAGGAGTGTGTTGTAACATGGATTTGAGGATTTTGTTGACAAATTCAACTTGCCCATTCGATTGTGGATAGTATGGTGAAGCGAACTCATGAGTAAATCCGTTCTTGGTGGATAACTCAACGAAGATTTTTTTTTCGAAATTCTCACCATGGTCATACACCAGTTGGAGGGGGACTATAAAATGGGATATGGCATGGTTGATGAAGAAGAGAGTTGCAGTGTCTACCATATTGTTGAATGTTGGCATGGAATCCACCCATTTGGTGAAGTAGTCAACAAAGACTATGATATATTTGTGCCCATTTTTGGATGGGGGATTCCAAGTCATGAAATCAATAACTCATCTTCAAAAAGGGCTTGTTGTAATGACTGGGTGGAGGGGAGTATGTGGTGATATGGATTTATGTGTGTATAGTTGACATTTTTCACAATGCTTAATGGAATGGATGCAATCATAAAATAAGGTGAGATATAAGTAAATTTCTCGAACCACTTTATGTGTTGTGGACACAACGAAGAGGTAACCTCTGCATGTGTCACTATGGAAGTCATTCAGGACTTTTTTCCTCTCTTCGATGGTGAGTAAATGATAGAGAATGGATTCTTCCCCCCTGCGATGGAGGATGTCTCCTATAAGGAGGTAGTGGGAGAGATGAGGGCCAAAATTTTCCATACAAATATATATAAGAACGTCTCCATACAATGGGTCATCTAATGAAATAAACAATAAATTTTCATCCGAGAAGTTTTCATTCACATGGGTTTCAATTAAGTTTGATAGGAGGTTTGCAATCAACTTTGTGACGATGAGGGATTTGTTGCTATTGGAAGTTTTTAAATATAGATCGTATTCTTGGAGGATGACGATCTAAGGAGAAACTTTTCCATTGATATGGAACCGACTGAAAAGGTATTTCATTGTATTAGAATCTACCACGACCTTAGTAGTTCAAAGTAAGATATAGTGGTACATTTTCTTTATAGCAAGGAAAACAACTAGGGATAACTTCTATTCATGATTGTACTTTATATGTTTCCTTGATATGTTTTTTATTATGTAGTAAATGACATGCTCACATTGGTCATCACCTTCTTGAACCAACAGTCCTACAACTGATATCTATGAGGAAGAATGATACATGATATAATCCCTATTAAAGTTTGGGGGATTGATTAAATGTTCTTTATTGAGTTCTTATTTGAGCGAGTCAAAAGAAACTTGATCATGTTAATCTGAATGGAATGAGATGTCATGTTGTAGTAAGAGAAAGAAGCCATGGAACATATTGCATAGTCAAGAACGAAACATCATAGGAGATTATAATTTCCGCATAGGCTTTGTAGTTGACATAACTTATTTGGGGGGGGATCTCATTGATTTATTGGAATTTGAGGGGGTCCATGGTAATTACTTGTTTGGAAATGATGAAACCCAAAAGGTGTCCAACTGTAATGTAAAAAATGCATTTTAGGAGTTTTAATATAATGTTATACTTTTGACATCATAGAAAGACAAGTCGTAAGTCCTCTAAGGGTTGTGATTGCTTCTTGGAGTGAGTGATGATATATTCTAAGTAAGCGAGGATGATATGGTATAGATCATGAAAATAATACATCATGGCTCATTGAAAATTGGTGCACACCCAAATAATACCCTTATTTTTGTTGACTGGCATAGGGTTTGAGACCCATGAGGTATATGAAATAGGGTAGATGAACCCAATAGTATCCTTTTTTTTGTTTACTGGCAAAGATTTTGAAACCCATGAGGTATATCCAATCATGTAGATGAACCAAATAGTACCCTTATTATTTTTTGCTGGCACAATTTTTGAGACACATGAGGTATATGAAATAGGGCAGATGAACCCAACAATATGTAATTTATCAATCTTAGCCTTGATAGCCATGGAATTTGAAGGGTGTACAGGTCGTTGCATTTGACGAACAAGGGTGAAATTGGGCCATGTGTTGATATGATATTCAACAATAGTTGGATCTAATATGATAATTTCTTTGTATGGCCATGAAAAAATGTCCTGAAAGTCCTGAAAGAGGGACCTGTAAGTTCTAATCTCTTAAGGAGAACATGTGTCTCCAAGGGTGATATGTTCAACGATGCTAGGTCTACTTGAGATGTCAATTTTGATGGTTGGTGGGATGTCGGCCATATTACCTTCTTCAAAAGTGTCAGGTGTAGATATTCGGTTTTTGAACCAATCCATAGGTTTGGGGGGAATGAAGTATTTGGTTTCAATTATGTAGACATGAGTTTCTATGCAGGGTTGAAATGCTTCTTGTGTTAAGAAGAAATATAGTTTATGCATAGCATCCCAGGGAAAATCTGGTGCTATCATGGCCTATCAAATATCTTCATCAGATTGGGATATGAATGAAAATAATGGGTCATTAGAGGTATGAGCAAGTAGATGTGAGATGGTGGTGTCTGAGGTATGATCTGAATTGGTGATGATATTTTCATTTATGGAAGGAATATAAAATGAATATGGGTGGTCATCGTTTCCCTCCATTGTAAGGTGATAAGTGGGAGGAGAGAAGGGTAATTCATTAGCTGAAATACACCATATATTCATACACATGTGTGGGTAATTTATGATGGGGAGAGGAATATATTGTGAACATGACTTACAGAAAAAATGGTTGGGTTCAACGGGAAGTCTTTTGATGTCTGTGAGATAGGTATGTCTAAGGGAGCCAGAAGTAAAATGTGTGGGCTCGAGAAGGATGTGGGATGACATTCTTATGGAGGTATTTCCACGATTGGGTCAGGGGGGGTTTGAACCAGTGTCTGAATATGTGGAAGAGAGGCCATGTTTAGATCCCTAGAATCAATAATGAGGGGGAACATATATGTAAAATGGACCATTTGATCACATAATGCACAAGGGAATCATATATGCTCATTTACTATTGTGGATATCTAATGGATATCAATAATGTTAGAAGCGGTGGACGATACTTAAGAGGCCTCATGTAATGTTGTTTTTTTCACAACTACCAAGGTTTCCCATAACTAATGGAGAGATGGACAATGTTGAGTATAGTGGCCATACTATAATCATATTATGCATGTGAATTTGGTATGAATACCTTTCCGTTGAGATGATGTAGGTTCTGTGGTTATGGTTGTCACTACTAGCATAGGAAGTAAAAATTCTGCCTTGCTGAGATGAATAAGATTTTGTAGTTCTGGTAAGGTAGGGTAGATATTGGTTGGGTGTCCAACTATTGCACAAAGTGGACATGGTGGTTGGATCCAAGGTTGGAAGGGAAGGGTGGAGTTATTTTCTTTCTTGGTGCCCCTTTTGTTGGTATTGGATCCCCCTTTGTTGGTATCATTGACCCCAACTATGTTGGGTGTCCAACTATTGCACAAAGTGGACATGGTGGTTGGATCCAAGGTTGGAAGGGAAGGGTGGAGTTATTTTCTTTCTTGGTGCCCCTTTTGTTGGTATTGGATCCCCCTTTGTTGGTATCATTGACCCCAACTATGTGATTGGTTGGAAGAATTAGCGTTTGAACCATCACTTGTGTAGGAAACATATCTAGTTGAGGTGGAATGGATGGGACTGGTACCATAGATGGTGGGGTGAGATACCAAATTGGGCTGGAAAGGATCGTATTTGGTAGGTAAGAGTAGCGACAACCTCATATGTTGATACCCCTAGTGGTGGGTAAAATAATGAGATTTGGGTTATGTCCTGAGGAACCATTTTTCAAATATAAATTTTCTTAGTCATTAACGAGGTGGCTTGGAGGAGTGGTTCCTATTGAGGGGAATGTGAAGTGCTCTCCTGAGGGAGTGTTTTTGGCATAGATGCCTCCATGAAGGATGAGGGTATGGATCCCTCAAGAGGAGGATCATCGGGGATATCCACACCATATGATGTGAATGCACATAATTGAGTGGTACTAGTAGGTGGGAGAGTAAGAGAGGGTGCCCCCTTGTAAGAACCTATGAGTGATGGATACTAAAATAATTCTTCATCTGAATTCAATGATATGCAAGAGATAAGAGCTAGCTCGTATGAGAGGGAGTGTGTTTTATATATGAATCAACTGATTGGGTTCATAATGTGTTAATTGGTCAACGATGACTATATTCTCAATGTGAGGGAAGAGCATGGTGTGAAATATGGAAGAGGCGATGACCTTCATGGAATACATATATCTGTGTCCAAAGAGGATGTTGTAATCTAGTTGGGAATCGATGACTTTCATGTTAATAATTTTTTTTTTTCCCCTACATCAATTATAATGTTTTGGTAGAGGAATTCAGGTAGTGATGGGTGGCCATCATATGCTCAAAAAGTAGTGGATGAAGGGATGATCTCGGGTGATCTGAGTTGTTTCCATGCTATTTTGGAAATAATACAAGTAGATGCCCCTTCATAATGATAGATTGATGCACAAGTATTTTTCATATTTTGACTGAGATTTGGAAAGATACAAAAGAGGAAAGGCATGGTTTAGAATTATCCAAATCAAAAGTGATCAGATGAGTATATGATGGGTCAATTGTACCCAATTGTGAGAGCAAGGCCTTTCATTATATATGTGGGATTCTCTAGGTGGGGGTTGTGTACATTCCCATGCAAATTTGTGCAGGGTACACGAGTGGTGGTTTTGGTGATAGGAGTGGGTATTGTCAAAGTTTTACATAGAGGTAATTGGGGTGAGTCCGAGGTGGTCATATTTGAGTTGGTAGGCATGCCATAATAACAACTATGAGTTTGTAGTAGGATTTATTTTTGTGCAAGAAGAATGTTGCAGTTGATGAGTTTGTAGTAGGATTTATTTTTGTGCAAGAAGAATGTTGCAGTTGAATGGATTCCCTTGTTGAGTGTGACTTGGGTTGGGATACTGTCCCAACTAATATTTGGGGGAAGGTGGCTTTGGTTGAGTATTGATGACTCATTGGTGGGGAATAATATTTTGTACAAATGTAGAGGTTTGTAGTTGCAGATAGTTTTTATGGACTTTTCATGGTCCCTATGTTGTATGGAGTCTTTGTGGATTCATGGCTTCCTTCATCCTTTTGTAATTGTCAATCGGAGGGAAATTGTGAGTTTAATGACCATATTCACTGCAGAGTGTGCAAGTGAATTTTTTCTCGAGGTTCTTATCTTTCCCTTTTATTTGTTGGCCATTATTGTTTCTCCCTTTAGGATTTTGGTTACCATGGTTCTGGTTGCGCCTTGCTGGGGTGTTTTGTTGTGGAGGGTTGGCCCCATGAACTTGGTTGCTGTTATTTTTTTTCTTCCCATTATTTTTGGTGTTATTGGATTGATTAGGGGGGTTCGAAGTATTCAACTTTTCAATGTCTTGTATTTCTTTAATAGGAGAAGGTTGAATAAAATTCAGAACTACTTGTTATTTCCCATGTGGTGGGGAAACATGTTTAGGGGGATCATGGAAAGGGTAATAAGGATTAGCTTGTGGGGGACTTCATATTGAGTATAGGAAATAGATGTTTCACCTCCATT
>CBVK0102183203.1:0-14725 GCA_900067695.1 Picea abies | reverse complement strand
ACATCAAAAAGTATGTAGAAGAGCAAAATGTCGGGTCTCTAAACCCCTCCAACACCACCTGACAAGGCATACAAAAAATGATCACCAGAGAAACTCTAATCTCTCTGCACTACATTGTGCTGTGAGTAACACATCACCGCACGCACTACATGCCTCAACAGAGAATTGATATTCTCTGGTACTCCCACAGTGTGCCTCCACAGATGTAAAGGCACTTCTCCCCTCCACAGAGGAGGAATGCCCATTGTAAGGCCTTGGAGGTTTCTTTCAACCTCCCGAAGACCTATCACTGGTACTACCAGATCTGCTACAACCAGGATGCCCCTGTGACGTCTTGGTATCAGTATATCGACCAGGCGCACTGCTCCCTTGTCTGCATGTTGAAAACAATACATCTGTTAAAAAATCTTCTACATAACCAAAAAAATATATATACATCAAAAACTTTAAAAGCAAAAACTAGACAAGGTATGGCTCAGTCTCTTACCTGACACATCCCAGTCTTCCCTCGTGGGTAAAATCAAATCCATGCTCCCGCAAAAATCTACCTCAGCATACGGGAAGTCCTCTATCCAGAGATACTCCTATCTCAGCCAAGCAAAGAAATCGCTAGTGAAACGGAACTCTGACTCCGCTATCAGCCTGGGAGATAGACTAGTCCACCTCTCCATCCTTGGTTTGTCCACTGGTCACACCGCCAATGCTATCTGAGGTTGCATCTGGGGGATGCGCTCTAGAAAAAATGAGACCAGAAATGAGACATAACCAAACTGCTTCTATCCTGTCCTGCACTGTGAAACCTGTTCCTTCACATTTCGAAGGAACCCTGCACTCCAATTGAACAGTGTTGGTTCCAAACACTGAACACCATAAGCCAACTGCGATCTTGATGCCATATCTATGCTAGTACTGCCCGTCACGCTTGTGATAGCAAACAGTATGGACCGGAGGGGTAGCTCTTGAATATCCTTGATAGGGATTCTACCCCCTACCAGTCTTGCTCCTGGGATACAATGGCGTGCTAGATACACGTCCACTTGCTCAGGTAGCGCCCTCTGCCCAGAAAAAGATATGGGAACCCCTCTTTTCGAGAGGCCAGTCAGAAAATACATGTCTTCTAACTCAATGGTTAAAAGCTGTGTGCCAATCCGGAATCCTTGCTCTGCAATATCCCATAGGCCGATCATATGCTCAAGCAATAAAATCTCTTTCTTCATTTTTTGCAACTTGAAGAATTTGAGTAAGCCACAAGCTCGCAATGTGGCCCATGTGCGGGGAATCTGCAAGGCAGCTAAGTCATCCATCTCATGTTCTCTTTCTTTCCACTCGATCATGGTCGCAAAAATCACCTACAAAACAACAGAACAAAGAAATTCATTATTTCAACGTTTTGGAAATTTTGGCAATTTTTAAAAGCAAGTTAAAACATGAAATCTAAATGCCCACATCATTTAAAGTGACCACACCCTCTTTTACAATCACCACGCCCTCTCTTAGCCATTTAACATCCATCATATAACAATGAAACATTTTTAAATACAAACGATTTCTTTATGGCTGTGTGGGCATACGTGGGGATTTTTTCATGGGTTCTTTTCCAAAAATGACCCATCCAATAAGCTATTGAGGTGTTGGCATCTTGGCCATCCCCTTCTGGAACGTTTTTGCAAAAAGAACCCCCTTTTCCATCATTTTTCAAAGAGGCCGATTTGGTTCTGTTTGGGGAAATTTAGGGCTTCATATTTTAAATTAAATGATGCTATGAAAATAAATATTAAACCATGTAATTGAAAGAAGGAGAAATGAAGATCTACCTAGTCTGAACGACAAGCGAAACGATCAATCATAGCTCCGGCAACGAACAAAACAAGATCCACTTCAAAATGAGAATCTCCACTACTCCAAAATCCTTGTGCAAAATGAAATGGTAAACAGAATTTTCATTGTATTGCTATTTATAAATTTCCATTTTTTATAAGGCATAGTCATTTATGGGTTTCTCTAACAATATAATGGCTTCACTAAACCCCTGGTTTGTAGTTTTGGCATCACAAGTTTCCTGGAAGTACTGATGGATTATTTACCTTGTCGTGATTATGAGCATAGTCTTAGTTCGTTCTCGATCTCGAAAACATGAGAACGCAACCGGGTAAACTTTTATCTCTTTTTCGGACCCGTACGGATATACGAACACACGGAAAAAGGAACCCCCCTGGAGTCTCCTTTAAACCCTTTTCAGAATCTCTAAATATGAAAAGATTGTTGAGTGACCTTGCTTCCTTTCACACTCGTTAAAAGGTCAGAAAGGGCGTCTTTTGAGCGATAGTTTATCTCTTTTTCGGTCTCGTTAGACTACTGTACGAAAAAGGAACTGAGAGAGTTCTCTTTTAAGTGTTTTTCCAAACTATATAATCTCGAAAAACCTTCGAGTTTTCTGTCTTTGGACTCGTTAAAACACACATCGACAGGCCCATACGGGACCAAACCATTACTTTTTCCGGTTCGTTAAACAAAGGAAGAGGAACTTACCGAATGTGAGTTATATCGAGCATGTTTTATCCTCCTCGAGCTCATTAAATCAAAAATAGGTACTCGTCTATCTGGATGGGGGAAAAAATTGAAAGGAGCATGCCAAGCAATCTCTTGAGAACATTATCCAGCAATTCTTAGAGTCACCCTTGAACACGACACTTTGTCGTTTGCATGCATCATAATCTGTTGAACCTCTGCACCGAGCCAATCCTTTGAGCTCCTTTCACTCCTTTGGGTCACCCGACGCAAGTCACAGTATCCACTGCATAGTTTTGGTCCATGTCAAGTTTTGTTGTTGTGCCTCAGTGTTCAAGGGAAGTATCTGACTCTAGAGTCAGCCATCCCAAATATCTTGCCTCAAAACTTGTGTCAGTCCATGTCCATTTGATCTACCAATTACATCTCTATGTCCGTTTCGTGTCGTTGATGGGGGATACATCAAGGCCCTCCCTCGACGAGTCTATTCCTGTCGACTTCAACACATTATCCAAGAATTAGGCTTAGAAACCAGTTAGTACTTTGGGACCTGCATGCCTCAATGGCGGGCCTCCTCACATTCAATAGTAGGTTCACATCATTGACCTCTGATCGGATGATTCCATGGATTTTCGACCTCAGCTCATCTATTCACGTTCACTAGAATGTACTAAGGTACCTTGGGAATCATTGACATTAATGGTGATCTCCCTCGCACTTGTTAACGGTTCACACCATTGACTGGTAATCAAGTGGTTTATGCCATGTTTGACATCAGGACATCTATTCACATGGTTAGATTCATACCATATTGGGATTGGTAAGAAGACCCTGGGTTGAGTAATCACTTTAATATATGCTTTGCCCAGGTTGCGAAGGAGTTCTATTGGACAAATGACACATACACTGTTACATAGATCCACTTTGTATTGGTTGTGGCTATGTCTTGTCATCTCGTAGATCCACTGTGTATTCTTCATGGCTACGATCATTCCGAGTCATCAGAGTATAGATCCACATTGTATCTTCAGTGGCTATACCTTCTTATCAATACAATTATGGATCCGCAGTGTATTTTATGGCGACCATATCTTGCAAGTCTTGATCACCCAAGCATAGGTATGCCTGCCTTGGGTTTTGAAATATGTCATGATATTTATTGGATGTTTGTGTGCAGCTTCTGTCAAGTTCTCTGAGTCTATACCCTTGCTTGAACGTCTACAAAGCATTTCAGTTATCAGTTCGCATCTTCTAACTTCATACTTTGGGGGGCAATCTGTTACACCTCAATATTGCTCACTTCGATAAATGTTGCACAATCCTCTCAACTATCGCAAGTGCATGTTCCTTACAACTTTCGCAAGTGTCGCAAGTTGTTCACAAGTGTCGCAAATGTTGTTCAAGCATACTGCCATAATAACGACATTAAGGAGACACTTAAGACATCTCATACACTTGAATTGGAGGAGGGAAAATGATTAACTGAAGTCCATGAACTTTTATCACCTAAGAAGAGCTCTTAAGAAAAGGTTTTGAAGGTGAGCGCTCCCTTACATCAGCCTTAGGAGCACTGGTGCTCCCCTATAAGTTCTCAGGGAGCGTTATCACGCTTGTATTCCCCTCAAAAGGAGCGTTATCCATCCTTGGAGTGCTGGCACCCCCCCTCAAGCTTGCTAGGGAGAATTATAGTGCTCTGATGCCCCTTTTGAGGGAGCGCTATCTAATTTGAGGTAGTAGTTGGCCCATTGAGGAGAATAAGGGGAGGATATCTCAAGTTTAGAAGACAGTTGCATTTGAATTCTTGGTTCCATCAAGAGATCCCTGATCCAAGGAAGGAATTCCTCAACTTGTTCTAAAGATAACTCAAGAGGTTAAGCTTCTCTCAACCTATATAAGCAGGCTCTATGGTGGTGAAAAGGAGGAATAATTGCTAGCATGAAACCTATGATCTCATAGGAAACACACAATCAGTCAAAGGAGAAGTGATCAGTGAAGCTGCTATCATCCAGGTTGTGGATCCTTTGAGCAAGGGTTAGACGAAGGGTACTTGATGAAGCTGTCGCATTCACATCTGTGATTGTAAGTACTATTGTTGTTATTCTCATTAATATGACACGCTTGGCCTGTTTATTTCTAGTTTGTGTCTGATTTTACATGAACTTATCATTGATAGATAGATCTTTTTTTAAGATAACATCAATAGAGTAGGAAGCAGTCGTACTTTGTTTGTCTACAGGACTCAGCGAGGAATGAAAGTCTGGAGCTCGATTTGGAGCGTGCAAGGACAAACATCGATAAAAAGGTACTGCTATTCTCCTTCCTTCTCATGTGTTAGTTTGTATAGATTTGAAAGGAAGTCAGTGTCCACGTTAAGCACTTTCTATCTTAGAGTTAGGGTCTAGCTCTTTGAGGCAATCTACCTATCCGTAGGGAGATTTTCCTACAACACATAGGATGTCCAAATTGTTATTTACTTTAGTTTTAACTCTAGCATACTTTCTATTGGTTCTTGGACATTTTATAATTAGCTTTCTTCAGATATTTTATGGCTTCAACTTACTTATATTCTCTACTAGGTTATCATGATTTTCTTGCATGGGAAAAATTGTGAACCCTTTTCTACTTCCATCTTTAAATTTTTATTTGCATGCCTAGTATCTCCCTCTCTAATTTAAATTACTAATATTTTCATGAGTGAGGAGGTGGAAAGAGAGTCCTAATCCAACTTCTCCTAGTTCCAAGAATGTGGGGGACAAATTCCAAGGATGTAGGAGGTGGTCTCCTAAATCCATGAGATAATTAGGCTCACTTATCCTATCTCAAATTAGAGTATAGGCTAGGTTAAACATCAATATTATAAAAGAGTGAAGGGTTAGGGTAATGGCAATGTGGGTAGGACAAGTAGGCATAAGAGACATAGGTAGCTAGGCATATAGACATTCCCTTGGACCCCCTTACCTTCACCCTCTCATGGTACCATAGCCTCTTTAGGTGCTCATTCTCAATTAGTCTTGGATATTTCATTAATTTCAAATGTTAATGTTTACAAGTATTCAAAATCACCATGGCATGCCTACCTCATGGTGTAAATAAAACACAGTGGTAAAAATATCTATGAAAAATATTCAAACATAGACATAATTAAGTTCATATCACTTCAGAGGGTCAAAAATACATATCACAAAACATTTATAAAGAATATAGAGGATTTTTATATTGTAATAAATACAACAATCCAATGTAAGCTCTATGCAAAGGAATCCAAGTGTGAATTTATACCCCCCTAAATTATCTTAGGTGTATTATCTTTGCAGAGGGTGTTGGGACTTGATACCTCCAAGATCCAATCTATTCAAGAGTGGCCATTGATCATTACCCTTAAGAAGATTCAAGGATTTAGAGGTTTAACAATGTTCTATTGTAGATTTTTTTGCAACTTCTTTGTTATTTCCCACCCCTTCATTGAACTAGGCTAAAAAAAGCTTTTGAAAGTCTCAAAGAAGCCCCTACTAAAAATTTGTGCTTACTACCCTTGATTTCTCTTGTACCTTCACTATTGAGTGCCACTCTTGTAGGTTTGATCTTGGTATATTGCTCTTCTAGGATGGTAGATCCATTGCATTTGAAAGTCACAAGTTGAATGATTGAGAACGATATATGTCCACATGCAACAAAGCAATGCTTGATGTACTTCATGCAATGGATAAGTGACAAAAATTCCTTTTAGGTGTCAAGTTATTCATCAACATGGGTCACCTTACCCTAAATCACTTATTGATACAAGGTACTTTAATAGAGGAGCAACAAAAGTGGATTTCCCTGCTCCAAGCCTATGACCTCAAGATACTCTATAAGAAGGGTAAGGAAAATATTGTTGTCGTTGCCTAATCTTAGTGTGATGAACCAACCACAATTAACTCCATATTAGTGAACCATCATGGTAGGGTACATGCACTCCTCATGGAGTACATATAGTATCCCCCTATAGTTTAGCTTCAATAGGACATCCTTGATGGAAAGAAGGGAAAACCTTGGACTATTAGGAACATTGTTATCCTCTTTAACAATCACATATATTTTTGGCCTACATCTCCCCTTGTTACATAGGATTTTTAATAGGAACATGAATCTCCTTCAATAGGTCAAGTGGGTTTCCAAAAAACCTATCATAGTGACTCCTCCAACTTTTATTGGAATAAAATGAAATCTAAAGTCAAGCGAATTATGATTGAATGTGACACTTGTTATCACAACAAGGTGGAAACTGCTCCTTATCTTGGTCTTCTCTAGTGTAAATCCATCCCCAACCAAAAGGGGAAGAGTTATCGATGGAATTCATCACTATCCTACTGGTATTTGAAGACAAGGACATGGACTTCATCACTAGCCTACCAATATTTAACCATTAAAGCTCATTTCATTATCTTGACTATCAAGTTACAACATTCAAGATTTTTTATTTGTTCATTAATCATGTTTATAATCTCTTTAGACTCTCCCATCGTATCATCTATGACAAAGATCCCAAATTTGGTGGTAACTTTTGGCCCTTTTTTTCAAACTAGTGGGGGTCACTTTTATGTGAGCACTGCATATCACTCTCAAATAGAGGGGCATGTTGATGTGGTTAACAAGTGCTAGGAAATTAAAATGTACATAGGGGATGAGAAAAGGAAACAGGTTAGGTTACAACTTGTAGAACAATGGTATAATATTACCTACCACTCTTCTACCAAAATGACCCTCCTCAAGGAATTACAACACTATGAGCTCCCATAACCCAAGCACCAAGTCATTCAAACGATTAGAATATATTTATAGTTGTTGACACTCTACAAGATATGAAAACCATCATCCATGGAACCCTATTGCATGAATCATCACATTCATCAACATCATTTATAATGACAATTTTCATTGGAAGATATGGTCTTTGTTCTATTGCAACCATACATGAAGAGCACTTAAAAAAAATAGAGAAAGAACAAACTCCAACTGAAGTTTGATAGGGGATATGGGAAATGTTGGGGAGGTTGCATAGGCTCTAGTAATTCCCAACAAGGATAAACTCCATGATGTTTCTCATGTCTCTTGTTTAAATCAAAATGTTGACAATGGAGTGGTCATTCAGATAGAGATTCCATTGACAGATGAGGAAGAAAAACTTATTTTGGAGCCCAAAGGTGTTATGAATGTAAGGACTAGAATTATTTGGAGAAGACAATTTTTTTTATCATGATATCAGGTTGAAGGGATAGCTAGAAGAGAAAGCAACATGGGAGCCAAAAGGTTTTTTAGGGGAGCACCCAAGTTTTCAAAGGTTTCAATTCTCTAGTATTCAGGTAGCCATTAACTTTTAAAAAGTCCCTTTCTTATGATTTAGGTATAATCATGTTTCAACGAATTTGGTTGCAGTAGTATGATTTGAAACAAGTGCTTTGGGGTTTAGATCTTCTATTCTTACGACTATTTTTGCTATAAAGTGCACCCTCTTTTCTTCATTTCTACTATACAAAAATCATTATGGAGGTGAAAAGAGGGGTTTATCCACTACAAGTGAGCAATAAGATGTTTCATATGGATCTAGAGACACGTTTTAAAAATTTGTGGAGGTATTATACCACACACATTGTACTTTTCATGGGGTGAAAATGCATCTTTTTAGTTTTTTTTGCAGTTTTTTCAACATTTGGCCATTATTGCTTGATTTTTTCAACTTTGAGGAAAATCACCTTTAATAGGGAGGAAACGGTGTGTACCTAACCATGAAATATTTCTTAAGTGTTATGTGTACATGAGCCATTTTGTGTCAAAGCCCATGATTTTTTTATAATGTTATATTTATAAAAAGACATATTTATGTGATAAGGATTTAATGACTCTTCATTTAGTGACTTCAACATTAAGTTAGGGTTTTTCCTACTCTGTTGTTATAAATAGGGTTTCCCTCCTGCTCTTGTGTTTATAATATAATTTTATCATAAAAAATAAACAACACTTTAAGTTTACTAGAGATGCATTCCTCCATTCTTTTGGATTTGCTAGTGCAATCCACCCTTGGGCGTGTAGGTATCTATATTGTTTTTTGTTTATTTTTTGTTAGCATTTCTCTATTTCATTATTTTATAGTGGTGGTTCCATTTCGGTTATTGAATCGTTCAATATGTTGAATGTACCATAGATGAATATGAACTTGTTAGTTGTTTTTTTCTAAACAATAATCAATATTTATATTAAAAATTTATTGTAGCTGCACTGGTTAGCATAATAATACAAATATATAATATCTATCCAAAAAACATTACTGAGAATTGTCCAAAATTTGGAATTTACTAACTAAAGAAACAAAACAATTTTTCCCAGAGGATTTTGGATAGTTGTTGCTCATATAAATTCTATAAAAAGTCCTAATATCAAGCAAAAATTGCAAAACATTAAACACTATTATTGAATAATGGTGATTGTAAGCTTCCTCCTAGTTATTCATGTTGGTCTTAAAGTTCTTATTTTTTTATTTTTTTTAAAATCAAGAATCAATATATTTTATATTACAAAATTGTTGCAACCACACTAGTTAGCATAATAATACAAATATATGATAACTATCCAAAAAAAAATCTTGAGGATTGTCCAAAATTTGGAACTAAACAAACTAAACAATCCTTCGTAGATGATTTTTGATAGCTATTACTTGTATTAATTGTATAAAAAAACTCCTAACATCAAGCAAAAATTGCAAAACATTGTACACTATTATTGAATAAAGGCATGGTGATTGTAAACATATTCCCAGTTCTTTGTGTTGGCCTCAAAGTTCTGATATACAATCAACATTTCCACATCCTCTTGTTGCTATTACACAATATCAACTACCTTGACCGCCTGCACTATAGACCCAATTGATAACCTAGCATTTGAGGAAACTAAAGTAGCATTTTTGGCTAGACTCACAACCAATTGTCGAAGGGAAACACACTCAGCTTGAAGATCTTCAATTTTCCTCTTTTAACTATGTAAGATTTCTAGAATGAAGGCATATTCAGAATTTATGGCTTCTTCCTAGGAATCCTACCAATGATAGAGAAAATTGAATTCCTATTATTGGTGGTGTCATCTTCCTGCCTTCTCAGATCTTTGTGGATATCAATGGTCTCACACAATGGGAATCTCGTAGTATTCTCGTGGTCTATTTTAATGGCACTACATAACTCATATAAAATACCTTCCCAATTCCCAATGCTAACACTCTATCATAAGTAGAAACTTGTCCCCTTTCCAACATTCCCTTATAAGGTAATTGATGACATAGAAGAATACAAACACTTTTTGAGATTGGATCACTAACCTTTTGTTTTTTCACATAGAGAGGGGAGGACACCATAGGATTTAGGAGGAGGAGATGTGTTTCAGGCCATCGAACCAGGAAATGACACACAATAGATCCATTGAATCAAATGGGGCTAAGTGAACCAAACCCATGAAATGACCAAGTAGAACCAAGTGAACGAGATCCAAGCAAACCAAAATTAGGATCCCATAAAATAAAACCAGAAACTCACAAAAGAGAACCAAAATCCAATTCAGATCCCTAATTCAATTGAATATGAAACAAATAATGGATACATAGAGATATAGACAACATAAAATCCCCAAATTTTAGACCTGAAGCCAAATCCATTATCCCACCTGCAATAAAACTCAAATCAGAGTGCAATTGATGAACTTTCTCCCACTTCAGATGTTGAGTGTGTAAGGGTACCATGAAGGTAATACTCCTTGGTCACTGTGCTTCATGGTTAACTTTTCCTTTCTAATTAATGTTCCATTTGTCTCTCATGCAAATCCAATTCATAACTTTCTTGATGATTTGCAGCATACATTCTCCTAGGATTGGTCATGGTGATTTGACCAGTGGAGAATGGCCCTGGCATAGTCTTTGAAGGATAGAAGAATCAAGGCATCAATGGTTCTCCAAGAGAAAACATCAGGAAGACATTCACTCATAGGGGTGTACTTGTGGTTAATGGCCTCGACATACTATTCAAAGGACAAAATACTTGAGGTGCTAGTGTTCCTCCAGTGTGTGGTAGCATCGGGTAGGAATTCACACACAGGGGTGTACTTGTGGTGAATGGCCCTAGTAATCATTGGGTGGACCTTCTCTTAGATTCAGTTGCATACCAAGGGATATAGGATACATTTATCACAAGGGTGTACTTGTGGTAAATGGGATGAGTCGTAGTCCTTTCCTTGATCATGACGAGTGATATGGACTCGAGGTGCTTGAGGTACTTTCCACGTGTCAGATAACATCAGGTTGACATATACTCACAGGGGTGTACCTATGGTGAATGGCCCTAATGTGGTATTTTTCATTAGTCATGGTGATTTGACAAGGACGAGTATAAGACCCGAGGTGCTAGACACAGTTGTGTGGATATGGATCATCAACATGGATCATGAGAAACTTCTCTATGAAAGAAGAAATCCAAGAAGACAAGGAAATGTCAAGAAAACCATTGAAGAAGAATCCAGAAAGCACAAGAAGAAAATAGAAGCCAAGAAGACAAGTCAAATACCATTAAAAATATTAAAGAAACACTGAAAAATGAATAAATGAATTATTGTGGACAAAAGAAGAAGTTGGCCCCAAAAGATGAATTAGATCACTATAAATAAAGGCTAGATCATTTCATTGCTACACATTCACTTAGATCCTTAGCCAGTGCGAAAGTCTAGTAGCAGTTGCAGTAGCAATTCCAACGAATTCTTCAAGGAACATCTTAACAGTTGTTTTTGGTGGTGCGCTATCTTTGTCCAGTGATGCGTCGTGCTTGAGGGTTCTTCCTCGCACTAGGGAGAAACTTTATATGTGATTGAATTGTTCATTTTTCTAGTGATGTATTTGTGAACCTGGATTAAATTTCTTCTAGAGAAATGTTTGCTAGGTTTTTCTCCTGAGTTCGGATTTTCCCAAGATAAATCTTATGTCTATTGTGCATGGTTATCTCTCTATGATTTTGTTATTTCTACTGCAGTTTTATTTCAGTTGAAATTTTCAGTGTGTAATTATTCTATGATAACAATGGCATTAAAATCTATTTGAAATCATAAGGTAATAATTATCAGATCTAGAAATTAGAAAAATTCAACACGCTGAACTTGCAATTCTTTGTTTACTCTTAGCCTTGTGATCTCATAACACAATCATGTTAAGAACAAAGCTTCTTCACACTCTCTCAGAATTCATTCCTTACACAAGCATCCACATTCTAATTCAAGAATTTATAAGGGTTTATAGACATAGATTTAAACACACGATAAAACTCAGAAATACGCACAATTTCATAAATATAATATTCAAAGCTTGAATACAATATGACCTCTATGGGTCAACTGCCCTTTTGGCTTGCTCTTACATGGTTTCTGGCCTCCTTCTCACAACACCCATAGGTTTATATATAAAAGAAATATGATATCGTGGATCATTTTTAGATCCACGATCCTCTCAATAAAGCTCTATCTAATTGCCAAAAACATAAATTTCACAACAATAAACAACAAACCCATCATACTAGATGTGTGGTTACATAAATATGTGAGGAAATCATGCCCTCTTTCCACGACACCTTCTGGAAGGTTTGAATTTTAATTTTGATTGAGGTGGGGTTTGATCCTCCTGCCTCAACTCCCATGGTACAAAATTTTCATGATCTCCCGATCATGTTGTCTTCATTGTTGCATCCATCTTAACTTTATGGAATTCCTTTTCCTCATGTGTCACTGAGCTTCTCCAATTCTCAATCAATGATCTGCAACAAAGCCTCTCCAGTAGCAAGTCTCTCCTTCTTTCTACACAATACTTCACTAAGCTTCTTTCCTGAGCTCAGTCTTTTGGCATCTCCTTGGTTCTCTCCTCTGGAACCTTTTAAGCACTCCTTTTCTCTTCTAGACTTTTGCCCCTACTCACTCATAGAAAAATATTTCTCTGCTATAATACCACTTGATGAAAACCAATTCTAGGTCACGAAGATCAATGGTGCAACAAACCCCTATCTTCGGACCTATGGGTTATGGTCCCACAAAATGGAATGAACTCGTCCATGCAGCAATAGATCTCAACCAATCTAAGCACCCTGAATTTATATCAGAGTCCTCCCTTCGATTTAGCCCTCACGAGACTCATAGGACTTCACGTTCTTCACTACGATCTCAAACTTGCACTGTCCATTTGTCCAGTTGCATTTCTTGGTTACTTGTTTTTAAAATCTCGCTACAGATACAAATTCTTAAACCATGACCAACTGACCTTTCCTCATGCTTTCATCTCTTTTCAACATGGGACCATTGCTAGGAATCAAGATTAACTAGTCACCAGGCTCGTCTCTTTTAAAAAATTTAGTATGCGCCTTTGCAAACCCTACTGGCCTGGTGTTGGATGGAAACATGCAGAGGAAATTGTGACTACAAGGCATCATATGTTAACAACATAAGCCTCTACAATCATGGTGCAACCCAGAATCGGGTTTTTGAAGGCAAAGAACGACGGATCTGAGTGCCATCATATATTTTCTTTGTTTCTCTGCGTTGCTTGAGCAATTTTCTGCTGATTAGTCTTTACAAAAATCCCTGTGAGAGCATGGACCAAGGTCAAACTTAGATATCCCCGATGAAAACCTTACAAAAGGAATCTGATAATAAGTAAAAACTGAACTTTAAAATCTTGATCAACTTGCCACAGACTATTGCTTCCCACTTAACTCTGCACAATATCCTTTATCAGTCATGAAACTCAATTCATAAATAGACAAGTATACACAGACTATCAAAAATAGATCAACACCTCTGAAACAATCATCTGAATGATATGATTCATCTTTGAACTTTGTTGTCTACAATAGGACCCTGCGGTCAAAAAAGAGAATTAGGCCTTTAATGAACTTAAGAATGAATGAAAACTAAACTATCTCAATAAAACTCAAGAGAAAACCTTAGTATTGCTTTCTCCTTCTATTCTCCCCTTGTTCTTCCTTCTCATTTGTCTTTTATGCATTCAAAATTAGTTGAACTAGTTCAACTACTCATTTAGTTAAGTTAATAAAACTTAACTAATTCTAGTTAGGGAAAGTAATAATAATAATAATAATAATAATTAAGGGTATTTTTACTTAAATAATAACTAAGTAGGTGGGACCCCTTGTGACTCCCTTTTATTTCTTAACAAAAATAAACACAATTAGACAACCAATTAAACAGATGCCTCCTTGTCACTCCCATAATCATTTCCACAATTTGAAATTTAAATATCAGAAATATTTCAAATTATATCCACAATATCCCAAAAAATAGTTTGTTGTCCAAAATTTTATATAGTCCACTGTCCTCAACAAATCAATTATAAACACATAATCAAAATCCATATTTTCCACTTTGAGCGGCAATTCTTCTTTTGTCACTGTTGTCCCCTTTGGACTTCCCTGAATTAGGGCAATTCTTCTTTTGTCACTGTTGTCCCCTTTGGACTTCCCTGAATTAGCCTTAGGTTGGGTGGAACCTTGAGTCTTGATCTCACTAATGACATGGGAGAAATCATCTCTCAAGTGCATACGGGAGGATATTGACTTTGCTTACTCACTTGAAGAAGAGGAGGGGGAAGCAACAACTTTTCCTTTGTCATGCACATGGGGAGCCTCGGTTTTGAGTCGTTTGCTTGCATGGGAAGACTGAACAAGTGAGTGTGCAGGGGAAATTTTATAATTTGGGTTTACAGGTGGAGGATGAGGGGGAAATGATAAGTTGGGTCAGCCACGATGGTGGGAGATTGCCAAATGAACAATCTCCTGCCATCCATCATTTTCGGGAACTTCTAGTTGCAAAGATACATGGGGAGGCACATGGATACCAAGAACATTTTGGGGCTAGAAGGGAGGCCACTCTGGTCTAGGTTGAATTATACCTTGGCCAATCCAATTAAAGAACCCATCTTGAAAAAGTTGGTTCAACTCACGTGGATTGACATCAAAATGAATTGACAATATGGGACTTCTAGTGTCTCTATTGTAGTTACCTCTTCCCCTATTGTTTCTACCATGAATTCCTCTGCTGAAGAAGCTCATCCTATATGCAACAATTATTAGCAAATCGGTTTTAACAGATCATACATGGAATTCTCTTAATATGAAACAAAGTTTGGCTCAGAAATTAACATAAGACCCAT
>CBVK0102183182.1:0-13509 GCA_900067695.1 Picea abies | reverse complement strand
TGATGATAAAACTAAACTGATGCATATACTGAAGTGAACTGAGCTTTGACAAAATCTGACTAGGACTAATAGACCTAGGTTCTGAATAGAGCACTTGTATCCATGCGCATGTTGGAGGCCAGATGGGAGATAACTGGATGTGCTGGTAGCTTCTGCGAACTCTTCCTCCTTCTTGACAACAATAAACTAGAACAAAACTCACCTAGAATTTGACGAATTTATGGAAAAAAAATGACCACAAAGGTCTCTTTGATTCTCCCAAACTGTGATATCTGTGTAAAATATGAGAGGTTTTTGGGCATGGGCCTATTCTCAACAAAAAAATCTTTCAATTTTCACAATTTCACCTGCAGTTATTCATAAGGTGTGCCAAAAGACTGACAAAAACATGGAAATCAACATTTGGCGAATTTATGGAAAAATGACCTCAAAGGTCTCTTCTATTTTCTCAGACTGTGATACATGTGTAAAATATGAGAGAGGTTTGTGTGCATGGGCTTGTTATCAACAAAATATCTTTCATTTCTCACAAATTCACCTCTAGCTGTTCGGGAGGCGTGTCAAACGAGAACGAAAAAATAGGAAAAATCAAAGCATTTTGTGAATTTATGACATCACCTTAGCAATCCTTTCTTTGAATGTGCTCTTTCTCTATTTAATCATGAAATGATATTTTTTAATGTTATTTTATTTGCATATAAATCTAGAATTGATGCTTGATTGACCGACGCTTGATTGACCCTTATGAATATGGAGTTGCTAGATTGTTTCCGGTGAATGCTGATCTAAAATTATGCCCAGAAAAGAGGATCGAATCTGCAAAAATCTTGAGATCTGGAAGTGAATATGATCCTTTTCTTATTTGTTGAATACTTTGTCTTTCAAATATTCAATTGATAACACACTTTGCTTCCGGGAAATGGCATGACAATTCAAGTTTTGTTAGGCTTAATGGACATTTCAGGGTCTTGGTTCCATTTTCTCTTTCTATTCTGCTTGGCTTCAGGGGATTAGTTAATCAAGGTTTCCATAGGCACAAATTTTACAACAACAATATTGGGACTATGTTGTTTAGTTTTCCTTTGTCCCCTTGTTTTTTTTTCTCGGGAATTTTATCCTGCTGCATGGTGGAGGTCACAAGCTTGTCTTCTGAATGCTCAGGTGACAATGGGCTTGGTGGAGTAACCCGTTCCTCTTGCTGTCTGATACAAACCTTGCTTCCCTCCTTCTCTCTTTTCTTTGCTGTAGCTGATATGTTTGCACTCAATGGGTACCTTTAGTTTTGGGAGCCATTTTATTGCTTGCTACTTGTTGTGATACCTTCTATGAGCTACCAGCTTCAGGGGAAATCGTATCTTCTATATCATCTTCATCTCCTTTATCATCAATATTTGTATCAGGTTGCTTTTCTTGCTTTAGTAAACCCACACATTGTAGAAAGTAATCCCAAGATGTTTCAATTTCATCCAATGCGAAAACTAAGCGAGGAGTTGATCCTTGAACTTTAATTCGCTGAGACTGCATACAATGAGTTGATCATGACCTTAATTTTGATGATGTTGCACCTGTAACTATAATTCTCTGCAACCTCTTGTGATGATGACAACCACAAGTGGAGTTTTCACGATATTAACATGACCTTAACATGAGCTATGTGATCATGAACTCAGAAATTTCTGGTGTACTGGGGTGCTCATGATCATGCATGCACAAGTAGGTGCCAACACTGGACTTTTTTAAATATTTGAATTCACTTCTGAATGTTGAAAGAGCTAAAACAACACACTTTTACCCTGTTTGCAAGAAGAGGCTTGTTCTTGCAATCAACATTTTTTTGAGCTGAAAAAGGCCTCGCCAGCCTGTTATAATGTTAAGTAAAGTATTCCAAGGTGAAAAAATGTTAACCCAAACCAAATGTGCGGAAATATTTCAAGAAAACAATAAAATGGTGCAAACATAATAGAGGGGAAAACAACTCAAGCTGACACATAAACCATGGAGGAGAATTAAAAAAAAATCAGGCTTGAAGAGGATGTATAGGTGAAAGAAGAGGAAGGGCAACGATGCAGACCTAAGTTCCAAAATTGGCTCCAACCGAGGATATCACATCCCTGTGAGGTGCTAAGAAAAGTAGATAGGTGCCTTACCTCTCAAAAATTGTTGTAACTTACCTATGTTTCTGTCTGCCAGCCATGCTCTCTGTCCTTATTCATTCTGAAAATCAAAATTGCAGCTACACTCTAGTTCCTTTGTTGGACTATGGAGTTTTATTGCTGATCTACTGTATAAACAAACTGAAAATGAAATGCTCGAATGATTCACTTATTCAACACACCCCTACTCTACTGAACTAAAATTGAATACTCAAGTATAAACAAATTTCCAAAATAACCAATCAAGCAACATGATTCTTGGCATGTCTTCATGTATGTTGCTGAAAACATGAAAAGACAAAAAAATACACAACAAAAATTCTAATGGCAGCTCATACTTACTGCCACACACTGTCTGCATCATACCAACAACTACAATATTAGATACCCTTGTTGAAACTAAATCAATCCAATCATATATGGGATCATCAAGAACATGAGGAGACTCTAGCTGATCTAGAAGACTGAGTCACTGCTGTTTGAAATCTACTATATGAACAAGACTGGGATGCTCCTGTCCTCGTTGAAACAACTCATGAAAGTCATGTAATTCAAAACCATTAAGGGCAACAAAACACTCTTGATATTGATCATTTTGCTATTTGAAATGAATGAGTATGTCTTCTGCATTGTTGGTTTTTTCTTGTTCTTCCTCCATAATTCCATTTTCATACTTATAGATTTCTTGTTGCTCAATGATTTTTGGAGAATGCAGATCCACATCTACTATAAAAGAAGATTTGAAATGTTGATTTGGTAGCTCCTCTTCATTTTCTACTACAACAATTGATACCTGCTCAACATCACCCTCTTTAACTCGCTACTCAACAATTGGTAAAGAAGAAGGCATTATCAACTGCTCATGTAATTCTTCTTGATATTCTTTACTATATTCCTATGACTCAGAACTATAACTGTCATCTGCTGGCCCATTGCATCTGGAAACTTTAGAGAGAAGGGAAGTGACATGTTTTGGGTCTTCAACATCATTGTCTCCATAATGATCAAACAAATGAGGATCATTAAGGGATATAGCTTGAGAGACCTGCTTATAATATTCTTCAATGACAGGCTCGCTGTATGATCCTACAACAAGAGTTTGTTGAAAAGACACTTGCTCTTCTTCATAACTAGTAAATGGAGTTTGTTCAACTTCAAATATATCTTAAACAGGTTGATTATAAAATATTTCTGAATGTTGAAATTCAAAAACATTTCTTTCATAAAAAACATGTGATAAATATTCGTGAAAAATTTGAGCGACAAATTGATCACAATCATGACTATCATTAGCTGCATCATGAACACAAAGATGAAAAACATTCTACTGGAAATCCAAACTAAATAAGGATTTAACATCAACATTTATTTCCTTCTCATCATGATTTTCATTTTTGAAAGAATGTTGAAAGTCATCCTACTGTATAACATAATTGGAAGAAGATACAACTGATAATGAATCTTCTTCCTCTTCCTCAACATTATCGTCCCCTTCATCTACACTGCTAGATGAATCAACTGCTAAATCTTGAGTATATAATGCATATCCCTCACAACAATGCTCAAAGAGACTTTCAATTGGATAAAATTTCTTACAATACAAATAAAAAGCAACATGAAAATCCCTCAAAGATGAAATACTAAAGGCAAGAAGAGTCTTGTACCATTGTCTCACATAACCATCTAATGAGTACATGAACATTTTCATCAATACATCTTCATTATGTATATTCAACTGATCCATGCATTGATGAAACTTGATCACATGAAGTGCCGAATTGTCCTCATCCTTTTCTCTAAACCATGGAAGATAGTCTCCCCATTTATCTATAGTGGGAACAACATTAGGGAAACCAACAATATTAACAAAGTTAAAAGGGGCAATCCTCAGAGCCAAGATGGCTTCCATCTGAAAATATGACTTCTTGAAATTGTGGAGTCGCCACTGGGTTCTTTAATCATGGAGTCGCCAGGTGAATGATAAGCAGTCAGAATAATGTGCANGGTTGCCACTGGATTCTTTAACCATGGAGTTGCCAGGTGAATGATTTGTAGTCTGAATGTGTCTGGTCTTTGTTCACCATAAAAATTAGATTTGATTTTTTTCGTTCTCCCAGGGAAAGATATTTCGTTACTCCTATCCTCGGTAATGGCGCCATAAGATGTTGGTCCTAAATTCTGCACCTAACCGCTAAAGGGCAAAGCTAGGCCACCTCAAGTTTGGAATGGTTGGTTTTGTGATCATTTGATTTTGTTGGTCAGTTGGAGGGTTGGTTTTACCAAAACAAGAACATGGTTGGGTTAGAAAGATGATATGGCTGTAGGTTCTCCTTGGGTGGTGGCACACAAATGATAGACAAGTGAGAAAATAGAGGGATGAACGAAGGAAGAACAACAAACAACTCAATGAATTATTTATTGTAAGAAGTTTAAGTCTTAAAATGATATTTCAAGGCATTAAACAAGTATCCAAACACAATTACTCCCACAGGTTTCTTGAACTTAAACAACTAAAACTGCTACTAATGATAAAACTAAACTGATGCATATGCTGAAGTGAACTGAGATTTGAAAAAAACTGACTAAGACTGATAGAAATAGGTTTTGAATCGAGCACTTGTATCCATGCGCATGTTGGAGGCCAGCTGGGAAATAACTAGATGTTCTGGTAGCTTCCTCGAATTCTTCCTCCTCTTGACAACAATAAACTAGAACAAAACTCACCTAGAATTTGATGAATTTATGGAAAAAATGACCTCAAAGGTATCTTCTATTCTCCCAAACTGTGATACCTGTGTAAAATATGAGAGAGGTTTTCGTGCATGGGAATGTTCTCAACAAAAACCTCTTTTAGTTTTCACAATTTCACTTGAATTTGTTCAGAAGGTGCACCAAAAGACAATGAAAAAAACATGGAAATTAACATTTGGTGAATTTATGGAAAAATGGCCTCAAAGGTCTCTTTGATTATCTCATATCGTATCTGTGTAAAATATGAGAGATAGTTTTTTGCATGGGATTGTTATCAACAGAAACCTCTTTCGGTTTTCACAAATTCACCTCCAGGTGTTCGGGAAGTGTGTCGAATGAGAATAACAAAACAAGAAAAAACAGAGCATTTTGTGAATTTCTGGCAGTGCCTTAGCAATCCTTTCTTTTAATGTGCGCTGTCTCTATTTAATCATGAAATGATATCTTTGAATACTAATTTATTTGCATATAAATATATAATTGACCCTTGATTGAACCTTATGAATCTGGAGTTGCTGGATTGTTTTCGGTGAATGCTGATATAAAATTATGCCCAAAAAAGAGGATCGAATCTGCAAAAAGCTTGAGATCTAGAAGTGAATACGATCCTTTGCTTATTTGTCGAATACTTTGTCTTTCAAATCTTCAATTGATAACACACTTTGCTTCTGGTAAATGGCATGACAATTCAAGTTCTATTAGGCTTAATGGACATTTCAGGGTCTTGGTTCCCTTTCCTCTTTCTATTCTGCTTGGCTTCAAGGGATTCCTTAATCAAGGTTTCCATAGGCACAAATTTCGTAACTACAATATTGGTACTGTTTTGTTTAATTTTCCTTTGTCCCCTTTCTTTTTATCTTTGGAATTTTATCCTGCTGCATGGTGGAGGTCACAAGATTGTCTTCTGAATTCTCAAGTGACAATGGACTTGGTGGAGTAACCAGTTCCTCTTGCTATTTGATACAAGCCTTGCTTCCCTCCTTCTCTCTTTTCTTTGCTGTAGCTAATTTGTTTGCACTTGATGGGTACCTTTAGTTTTTGGAGCCCTTTTCTTGCTTGCATCTTGTTGTGATGCCTTCAATGAGCTACTAGCTTCAGGGGAAACCTTATCTTCTGTATCATCTTCATCTCCTTTATCATCAATCTTTGTATCAAGCCACTTTTCTTGCTTTAGTAAACCTACAGATTGTAGAAAGTAATCCCAAGACATTTGAATTTCATCCAGTGTGAAAATTGAGCGACAAGTTGATCCTTGAACTTTAATTCGCTGAGACTACATACAATGAGTTGATCATGACCTTAATTTTGATGAAGTTGCACCTGTAACTATAATTCTCCGCAACCTCTTATGATGATGACAACCGTAGGCGGAGTTCACACGATATTAACATGAACTTAACACAAGCTATGTGATCATGAACTCAGAAATGATTGGCATAATGGGGTGCTCATGATCATGCATGCACATGTAGATGTCGACACTACACTTTTTTAAATATTTGAATTCACTTCTGAACGTTGAAAGAGCTAAAACAACACAATTTTACCCTGTTTGCAAGAACATGCTTGTTCTTTCAATCAACGTTTTTTTAAGCTGAAAAAGGCCTCACCAACCTGCTATAAGCTTAAGAAAAGTATTCTAATGTGACAACATGTTGTTAACCCAAACCAGACGTGCGACAATCTTTCAAGAAATCAATAAAATGGTGCAAACATAATAGAGGGGAAAAAAACTCAAGCTGACACATAAACCATGGAGGAGCATTAAAACAAAAAATCAGGCTTGAAGAGGATGTATAGGTGAAAGAAGGGGAAGGGAAGGGATGCAAACCTAAGTTCCAACACCATACTAAAAATATTTCTCTAGAGATTTAGGTTCAAAGAGATGCACCTCATGTTGAATGTTCTCCTTTAGAGTTCCCATAAAGAGATCTAACAAATTATCCTTAGGAATGTTCTTTACCCTGAGACCGAGCTTTTAGAATTGTTGAATGTGATCTATTTTTGGACATTTTCATTGAAGATTTACTAATTGAATAAATAATGTATTGATCTTAATATCCCCATAATGTGATATCGATTCATCCGTAAACATGGACCAAGATATAATATAATTCTTTTTTCTTTGACAAAGCCATTGATACCAAATAAATTGATCATTTTCTAAATACAAGGATGCAATAGGTACCTTTTGTAAGCTTGGAACTTGGTGTAGATCACAATATTTCTCCATTTGGAATATCCATGTTATAGGCTCTTTACCATCAAACTTCCTCATATTTATCTTTGGAATGAAGTAGTTCCTTGGTTCCTCATTGCAACCTTGATGATATGGATCTTGAAGTGATGGATAATCAGAATTTTGGGACTCCATTTTTATTTCTTCTACATTTTCATGATTTCCTTGCATCTTGTTATCTCCTTTAGGGAGTATCTCATCTAGGGTATGTAATAACATGCCATACATGGAAATTTTCAATTCTTCAATCTTATTTTCCATATGTTCCCTATTTTCATTCATCTTTCTTTCAATTTGATACCTATTTTCATCCATTTATTTTCCATATGTGCACTATTTTTAATTCATCTTTTTTTCCATATGCACACTATTCTCATTCATCTTCTTCTCCATGTGTTCCTAATTTTCATTCATCTTCTTTTCCACCTTTCCAATTTGGTAAAAAATTTCATCTTTTTATTCTTGAGTCATGGTTGAGCTCTTTGGAGGTTTATTTGGTGAAGTAACTTTTGGATGAAACTTTGGAGACATGTGAGAGAATAATAATTCTCCTTTTTGTCATATTTTTCACAAATTTGGAATCACCAAAATAGATATTCCCATCAAAAGTTATGCCATTTGTAAGTTACATACATTTCAAACCCAAATTTGGAGTACGTTTGGATGGATGATCTTTATCCTGATATATCTTTGAACTTTGAACATGTTAGCACATATGATGTGTAGGGGTCAAAACACTTTGGGTTTGTCTTGTTTTGAGTCATAGGGTTTTTAAGATTTAGGATTTGGGTTATATTTCATGTCATAACTCAATTCTTTGATTTTTCCATAAGCATAGTCTTGTTTTAGTCTTGGTTTAGAGCCTTAGTGTCATGGTATTATTTATCATCATGAGGAGAATAAGGGTCCACATGGGTCACACTCTTGGTCTAAAAAACATCATCATCATGATATGCCTTGTCTCAAAGATGTACACAAGTTTCCATTATGTCATTTTCCAACCTTTTAGAGGTCAAGTTAGAGGTGAGATCGATTTTCTTCCAACTCACCTAAAAACATTCACAACGCACTAAGAAGTACCTCATGGCACTAATATCTCATCATTACACTTTGGAAAGGTGTCACGGGATATTTCATTGTCTTCAACGCTTTCATTAATTATGATTTTAAAATATTATGACAAGGAACAAACTCTAATAGTTTCCTTGAAGCGTGCTACTAGAATTTGAAAATTGACGCTGCATATTGGCGTTGTGAAGTGGTTGTAGAATATTGTTCAAGATTGGTTGCCTCCCTTTAATTCCAGCTCAGGTTCACAAAGAACCAACCTAAATTCAGACATACCAGAAGTTGTAGCAGGTTTATCAGAGGTTTTCAAGGCTTATTGCATGTTTTTGGCATCGGTTGAGTTGATTTGGCATGAAACATGAACCTATAGGAAATTTCGCAGCACCTACTGTCAAAGGCACTACGAATTAGTAATTTGGGACACTTTGTAGCAATTAGCACACAACAGAGTCGCTTTGATCATAAGTTTTGAATTTCGACTTGGGTTCGTCTGAAATTTTGTGTGGGGAAGAACCATATTCCATTGATTTGCTGAAAAAACATCCACTCAACCTAGTTTGTAGTTTGGGAGAAAATTCAAAATCATCACGTATAGGAAAGTTCGCAGCGCATGTTGTCAAAGGCATTGAGAACTCTAACAATTTGATAAATCCGAGTTGTAGGAGGGATGCCACCTATATGAGGGGGTTTGAATGGTTTCATAGGAGGTACTTGGACATGAGGGACATGTTTTCTATCACCATATCAAGCAGTGTGAACTATTTCAAAAGGAATTTATCACAATAGACAAGATCCAAAAAAATAGGAATTTGTTATGTTTTTGTTGAAGGAATTTATCACAATAGACAAGATCCAAAAAAATAGGAATTTGTTATGTTTTTGTTGGAATCGTTTGTAACAGACTACTAAATGGAGGAGGATCCTATGTATCTCGTTGGTTTCTACCTCCTTATATTAGAGAGAGATCATTCACTATATATGAAGTGGATTTTTATAAGGAAAGAGTTGGGTTCATGATCCAAGATATGAGAGAGTTGGAGGAGCATTTTAGCTGCTTATTTGTAAGCTTGAGGACCTGTTTGTAATCAACATTTCTGCCATGAAAGATTCATGAGAGTTGTTTATCATATTGTCTTATTTGTTTTCCAATTCTTTTTTTATCTTCTTTATTGAATATATTGTAGGTTTTGAGGATCAAAGGTTTCCTTTGATTAATGGATCCCTAAGCAACAAAGGATATGTTGTAGTTGGCCTGTTAATCATTGTTTATGTTCAAGCATTTTTCCATCTATTTTTCATAGAGGATCTTTGTTTAGTAGACATTCTTCTTTTTGTTCACCTTCCTTTCTTATAATCATCATCACATAAGCTCTTAACCTGATGATTTAGCTTGATTGGCTTCAATTTGTAGAGTTTTTGAATCCATGCCCAATGGTAGATCATTGATCTATAGTCAAATTATTTCCCTCTTTCTTATTCTTTCTTTTAGATCCACCCAATTTAAATTGATTTAATTTTTCAAATTTTGATGGGTATTAGGCTTGTTCTTAAATCAATGTAAGAACAACTTCTAGTGCTAACTTGTGGTTTTCTCCTTTGTAAAAGTCTCAATTGCCGATGAAGAGATATTAAACGAATTTCGTTTTGACTCACAACTCTTGTTGTAGTCGCCATTTCCTCTTGATGTCACATTTCTTGAGATTGAATCTGGTGGTGAAGTTGAAATTTTGAATTTTGGATCTCTTGAATCATTTTCGACTGCTCCTGAACTATTTCCTGAAGAGTAAAGATCACACAATTGAAACATTCACAGTCATCATGTTCATCACTCATCCCTTCCTGTCTTTCGGACTCGCTGGAATTAGGTGATGAATAAATACAATTCATCTTTAAAACTTCAAAGGAAATCAGGTAACAACTCCTCTTATTTCTTACAATTTAATAAAAATAAAAATCCTAATTATAATAGACATGAGGGATAATTCCCACAAATGAAAAGATCTAGATTTATCATTTATTGAAAAGATTGGGGAAGTAGCGAAGAGAGGATCTGTAACATCATTCTTATTGGATATATGATCATCTACGGTATGAAAATAAATAAATAATTATAAGGAAAACAAAACAATTAGAATATAACTCTGAAATAGAGCAAAGAAGGAGTCTTGTCCTCACACAAAAACTCGTGTGAATTATTTTCCGTTGAGTTGAGATGATTCAAACTTCTGATATATTTTTCATCTTTCTCCCACTAGTCCTTTCTATGAATAAAATTCTCTTTCGTTCTCAATCATATTAGTCTTTTTACCATATTTTTAAAACAAGTTGGGCGAATATTTTTCATGTTTCTTGATTTTAATTGAAAAAGTATGTGTAGGCTAATCCTAGTAAACTTATCCCTAATATTATATTTCAGATGACGACTTTGCTCAAGGTTTATCCCTGAAAATAAATATTTTTTCCTAATTTACCTTTAGGTGAAGGTATAATTGGAATTGAAAGAAAACTAATCTCAAAGTATTCTTAAAATTGTAGACAGACCTTGTTTTTCAATAGTTCAGAAGTAGACGACATCCCTTGTATCTTAGATACAATTGATTTACCCCACTTCAAAGTAATAAAATCAAAGACAGATGGTGAAAGGAAATTCACAAATTTATTTCCCCCATCTTGTCCAAATAGAGATGATGAAAAGAAATTCATATATTGATTTCCCTCATCCCAATTAAATGAAATCTTGTTTTTGAAGTGGTAAATGGAAATTCAATTGGGGATACATAGATAACTTCACCAGGGTACTGAACAAGCCTGCTGGTAGTGAAGAAATATCTATGATGTATGTAAGGTTGTCTTACACATCTATATAATATACTTTGTTATTTAGTTCTTTTTCAATAATATGTCTATCCTAAACCAATTGGGATTCCTTAAATAAACACACTTTGTATCTTTATAACCTTGAGAGCAAACAAAGTTACTTAAAATATGATATTTTTGTTAAATTTAATTTGATTATCCTGGAAAATTATGGAATCAATTTTAATAAAACAAAACACTTATTAGCCTAACTTGAAATCAATCACCAAGTATGATTTAATATTTTTAGATATGGTTATGTTTTTCACTTCTATATAAGATTAGATTTCAATAAAGAAAGAAAAAATTTAGATCAAGAAACAAAATAAATAGTGAATCCATTTACCCAATAAAGGAACCCAGTCTATTGTTCTTTCGTGCGTCACAGGGAGCCACAATCCCCAGATGGAGCCTATGTTAGAACATAAATGAAATTTTCAAATAAAAATCAATTTTTCAAAATTCCTTTTTGTTTTGTCCTTTTCAAAATAAAATGTTAAAGTTAGGAATATCATTTATTATACTAAAAGATGTTTTCATTTCATCTTGACAAGGTGGATCAAGTATCAACCGTTAAAATTTGACAGTCATCTAGATCGACGACTCTCACAACTTCAGAGTTCTAGAATTGCAAAATGTTTAAACAACAGAGAAATACAAAGTTCACTTCGAGACTTTATGATTCGGGAGTTCAAGTTCAAAATGTTTAAAGTTCTAAAAATATTGAAGTTGTGAAGCTTCGAAGTCCCGAAGACCTTAATTCCCACAAAATATTTTAAAATTAATCAGTTGACACGTCATATGCCATCTGGCAATCTTTACTTGTGCTGACACATGGCACTCACTTTGGGCACCCTTGGTCACATAATTTTCATGATTTCGAGTGACACTTGTCACTCATATTTTCATGACACATCATCAACAATGATGTCATACTACCACATCACTCCGGGAGATTGTCCTCCGGAAGATCAAATCGAGAACAAATTCAAACAGTGTCAAAGCGTTGAAGTGTCGAAAAGACCAAAATGATAAAGCACCAAAGGTTAATGGGTAAAACATGTTTTAGTAGGCGTAATTAACGGTAAGTAATCGCTCTATGAGTTCGGCTTTGGGGAAACTCTATACACTGATAATGAAAACTCATGAAGTCCTGAATCTCCGGAGTCCCAAAGTTCCAAAGCACTTAAAGTTAAAGTGACCATAAGATGTGATCAATTAAAATGAAACAATAAATTAAAGGATGGTTAATAGCTTCATGAATTCATCCTTTGGGAGATATTTGTCATTCCTCATTCAAAACTCTCAAATGTCGAACCACTGAAATTGCTTACCCTCATTAATTGTGATCATTAAAGGTATATTCAATGTGACTAAGGTAAAATATTGGAAAATATTATGACCGTCAGGTAATGAATTTGACATATTTGGAAAGATTACCCTGTCAATGGATTAAATGAAAAGATAATTAGTGTTAAACATTTTTATTTAATAAAGGATTTTTGAACTTCATACCATTTTTCCATTAGCATTCAGAACTTTCGCATTCAGTAGTTTGGAATCACAGATTTTTACTTCTCACAGGAGGGATAACATCGATATTTAGAAATCATGGCACTGCATAAAGCAGAAAAGAAGAAATATCCATTTGCAGAGGAGCCGAACCCAAATCCAGACATTCTTTTAGATACTACCGCTCGTCTGACAGGCATCATTAAATCATGGAAGCAGGTTTATGAAATTTTAGAGTAGGAAAATTCCCTCTATTCCGATGATTCAAGCAGAGAAGAAGATGAGTCAATTGCAGGTAAGATAAGATATGTGGCTAAGTCAAAACTTCACAAAGTTGCAGCTCAGCTGAAACTGATGCCATGTATTGATATGATAAGTTGGGCCCTATAGCATGTGGATATCCCGACCAGAACCATCTATAGTCATCAGAAGACCATTTTCGGCTCATTCTGACTCGAGGACATTCAAGTAATGTATAAATTAACTCCCAACCCCAAATATACTTACAATGCATCATTTATAATGAAATTTGAGGATGATGAATGCACAAAATACGGTAGAATTATTCATGATATATTGAAAACCTGGTGGGGAAATGAAAACAAATTCAAAACAGATAGCCATGCTATATACTCTATATCATATTGTGATTCCCATATTCCGTATACTACCATGATGCTTTGTAGAATGTTCGAAAAGAAAAATCCTATGCATTTTACTATAGAGTGGGTTCCTATAATTCATGAAGTTGTTGAGGGTTATACTTTTGATTGGGGAAAAATCTTATTGGATAACCTAGCTAAAAAAATAGGGGATTTGTAACGAACTGACTCGTTACGAAAACCATTCTAGTAACAGGTGCAAATTTTATTTTATTTTTTTCTGTTTTTAAAAGTGTGTGTATGCATGTGTACAAGGAAACAACAACAA
>CBVK0102183167.1:0-16261 GCA_900067695.1 Picea abies | reverse complement strand
TTCATTTAAGAAGGGATTTATTCTTTTACTAATTTATTTAAAGAAAAGATTTATTCCTTTAGTTATTTATCTAAAGAAGGGATTTATTCCTTTATGCATTTATTAAAGATGGGATTGTTTAGATATTATGAATGGGTATCTTGTTTTTAATTTGTTAAACCCTTATTGTAGATCGATTCTTAATGCTAAATTGAAGTTTACATGTTGACTTATTGAGTTTTAAAATGATTCAATACTAACATAAAGTTGTAAATGGGCAATTTGATTTATGACCTGCCATCAGGATGTAAAACTACGATAAACTTAGATGGTTCAGTGATCGGTGATTAGCGTCCATTTAGATCTTATATATTGACCATTAGCCAGGATTACTAGTTGGGTAGTTGATGAGATCGTTGTTAGCTTACGCTTCCCTTTGAGGATTGTCGTTCTTTAACCCTTATTGTACATGGTTGTAAATCTTTTTGCTTGGTCTGCTTGCGTTGGGCGGGTTGTGGACATCTTCTTGTATCCTTAGTATATAAGGTTGTGTGTGTGATTATTTTTCTGTGTAAAGAATCCAGTGCCTTATCAAGAGTCTAGGGCCCTTTAAAGGCAGGGTTTCCACTCTTGCGACAAACCTGACGGAGATTACTAGTTTCTGCCTGAGCGGTTGGCCAGGAGCTTATCTGACCTTCTCTCTCTATGGAGCAGAGAACTAAGATTAAATGCCCTGCTTTCATGTGCAGAAATAGTAAAATCTACTACCATGGATTCTTCCTTCTATGTTCATACTGTGCATGACCCAGTATTGTCGTTAAATGTTTGCGGTTACCTATTGTGCGCCTTATGTCTATGGTTGTTGTTGCTTGCAGACTTGTTGTGCGTCTTCGGTCTTCTTGTTGTGATCATCGCAGTTACTTCATGTTGGTTGTCGGGTGGTGACGCAGAGTCAAGTGTGTCCGTTCCTTTTTACACACGTGCACACACCTTAAACAAAAAAAAAAATAATAATAATAATAAAAAAATTGCACCTGTTATCAGAGTTGTTGTCGTAGCAAGAGGAGGGTCGCTACAGGTTTAATACAGACTTCCATAAATAGGTAAATGTACAGTGGAGTCTCGATCATAGATAAAAGGTAATAATGAGTTAAGGACAATAGTAAGATATGTATCATCATCATCCGGTTCCCGATATCCAGGTGGAGAAGAGGAATCTCCAACCTCAGGACACTGGGGCCCATGAGAGTGTTCCAACAAAGTAGTATCATGAGTAACACCAGAGTGAATCTATGGAATAATCCTAACACTAGAATCAACTAGGTTAACGGGATCAGTAAGAGGATCAACCCTCAGGGGACCAACCGGTAAGGAATTCAAAGTCGCCTGACACTATGTAATCTCACTAGTAGGAGTAGAACCCCCCATGTCTACTAAATGTTCCATCTCGTCATTTGATGTAGTAAACTTAAGACACTCAGAAGAATTTAGAGCATCACGTTCCCATAATGAAAGAGAAGAAAAGAGAGTAGGACAAAGATATTTTAACTTACCCCTCAACAAACCCATTGAATCTGAAGGGATGGAATATTCATATGCCAGGTGTAAGTGTCCTTTTCCACAAAAACCAGTGTCCGAGGAGGAATCCGCAGAGCCATTCAAATGATCAGGAACTTATGGTTCATCAACCCCAGCATCAAAACCTTTACAATCCTGCCACAGGTGGTTTGTGCTATGGTAGATGCTACATCTAAAGGGAATGCCTAAGTAGTCTAGATGTTCAAGAGTGCATTGGCCCCTCCACTAAATATTAATGGATTCTAGAAGCCTGATATGTATATCCATTTCAACCATGACTTGGCCAACTTTTTAGAAGCTGCAGAAAGAGAGTATTTATCAATCATAATAAACATGCCAAGAGAGTTTCCAATGGCCTCCAGCGCCCCTTCATTCCAAAGGTGTAACAGTAAACCCAATAATTGTACCCAAAAGTGTGTAAGGGAGAAATACTTGGTAACCGGATCAAAGGCCACCCACCATCTCTTTAACATGATGTTGCTTCCTTCATTAACCCATTTGTTATCTAGTAGTAGAGAAACATATTATGGAGATTTACATAAGAAACCTAACAAACCTTTTGAAAGGTAAAGAATGTATGGGGTTTATCCTAACAGTGGGGAACAAACCTTTTCCATCCAGACTGGGAGATTTTCCTTGCACAGGTTCCCATAATAAAATCTCCTAATCAAACTGCATAATGCCATTCTACATGTCTCCTCCAGACCAATGTTTGAACCTAAGATCATCTGTTTCACCACCTTATTGGGTTTCCACTGTCTGTTGTAATTTCAAGGTGGTAGAACAGTGTTATCTAGCTTTCTGCAGTAACCAGAAAAACCACCCCCTTTGTCTTCATCTCTCATTGCTCCCAATGGTATGCTAATGCACCTCCAGTAAGGATTCTGATAAACCAGGTAGTCTGAGAATGAGGGCGTATTACTAATACCTCCGCTAAGGGGACGAGAAGGAAGAGCAGACGGGTCTGTGTCAGAAGGTTTATCATTATGAGAAAGCTTCCCCAAGATATCAATGTTTTTTAAAAGACCAACCTCCTTCTAGAGTCATTCGTCTGCTTCACCCATTAACACTCGGACGTGAGCGTTAATAGCTAGGGGTAGAGGCCATTTAGGAGCCACCTATGTTCCGCTAGTAAAATGGTCAGAAACCAAGAGTCTCTATTTCCCAAAGGCCAAGGTAATTAAATGTTAGTAAATGAAGGTCATAAGAATGAAAATACTTAAGGGGAGTCCACCACTTAGCCCCTTTAAAGTTCCAATAATGATAATATAACACTAAAATTTATAATTGAAAAACATAATAAATATATAACTAAACTTAAAATATTATTTTTATATTTTTATCCAAAATATAATTGAAAAACATAATAAATATATAACTAAACATACTTGAAATATTATTTATATATTTTCTCCAAAATATAATTGTATAAATTATATGTGAAAGACATGATTACAACAAAAAGAAAATAATATTTTATACCATATTTGATTATAATCTCTATCCATCAAAATGTATATTTTTTTTCTAAAATATAACTTTATTTGAAAAACATGATAACAATAAAAAAAAAATTGCTCATTTATACTAGATTTAATTATCATGTATATCTATCCAACCACATTAAATTAGAAAAATTACAAATATTGTTGCTATCAATGTAACTAAAAAAATTACAGATTATCATGTATATCTATCCAACTATATTAATTAAAAAAAATTACAAATATTGTTACTATCAATGTAACCAAAAAAATTACATATCATATTAAAAAAATTACAAATATGATTCTTAATTTCAAAAATTACAAATATTGTTGCTCTCAATGTAACCAAAAAAATTACATAACACATTAGAAAAATTACAAATATGATTCTTATCGATTAAACCAAATAAATTGCAAATGAAATTTGTCTTTACATATGAGATCGAAATCGAAAGGATAGGAAAGGACTAACAGAAAGAGAGAAAAAAATTAAGAATAACGAAGAATATGAAAAAATTAACCAGAAACGCTATGGATTTAATGGGCCATGATGGGGCAATAGGATTAATTTGAATTAGAGAATATTTAACATGGATTAAATGGGCCATGGTGGAGCATTAATAGTAAATTGAAAGCCACCGCCGGTCTTGAAAACTCATGGTAAATTAAAAGCCAAGGCCGGTCTCGATAAGTCTCAATATGCAGATACAAAGAATTTGTATCATTATGCAACTAGCTAAGCTATCATGTGGAAACAATGAAAGAATAAACCCTGCAAAATTACATTACATATAAGGATTAATAACCACTATTCATTCTTAGATATAACAGAAGTCAGAGGAGGAGGAAGTATGTGGGATAGTGGGAATTCGAATGCCCCTTTCCGATTCCTCTAATATGAGATACCAAAAATTTCATTGTTCATATCACAATTTCAACAATTTAGTTTGACTCAAGTTGGACAGAAATCTTTGCAGAGGACCAATCTTCTAATTTGCTTTAGAAGCTGAGTTGTTTAGAAAAAACTGTAAATCATAAAATTAATAATTATCATTAATAATTAAAAATTAACACTGTAAACCCTAACTATATATTTCAATTACTGTACCATTGTTCTCTCAACCTTTAACTACAATCTGTATAACTGAGTGCAACCTGCAGGTATAGAGATATATTTAAAACAAACTATGTGAAATGCCAAGAACTAAAACTTAACAACACGGAAGCAGAAAGGGAAATGTGTGGAGCACAATTAAAACTCCACCGCTGTTCACTTGCCAAGGAGACGACTCTGCACCTGATATTGTTAATTGAAATTGAAACGCAGGCTAAATGTGGTATCATGAGGTAGTGCCTAGTAATAATCCGAACTTGGAAATAAAATGTTGCAGAGATATTAATTATGAGGTAGTGTTCAGTAATAATCCGAATTTGGAAATAAAATGTTTCATAAATATTAATTATTGGTAATTAATTAAATCTCTTTTATTGATGATGATTAACATCCACTAAAACTAAAATTTAATTGGTCTATTCGACATTAATCATCATTTATTAAATTAGAAAAATTACTAAAAATATGTTATTTATTAAATTAAAAAAATCACTAAAAATATGTCAAAATATTTAATTACTAACTATAAGATTATGATTTACAATTAAAAATTATTAATTATATTAAGATTTTTAATTGTTAACCATAACTATGAAAGTAACTATTACATAATTATAATGGATGAAAATAGATAAGCCATGAAAAAAAATTAATATTATTTTTTTCACAAGTTATAACGCATTAAAATATTAATTCTTAACCAATCATAGTTCTTAACAGATCATAGCACAACTACAATAGAGGTCTAAATTGGCCTATAAACATTCATTAACCTCAATTATATAGGTGTGCTAGTATAAATAAATAAACTGGGAAGATGAGACTAACATACCACCGATTCATCTTCGTGATTTAAAATATCAATAATCGTGGGGGCAAATTTGTTTGAATAGGTGAAAGTAAGACCAGATAATAGTCCCAACACTCAAAGCCAAGGAAAACTCTAGTATGGGAACAATTGATTCCGTGACCTTGCTGGGAACGACAAGAAAGCCATGCTCGGTTCCCAGATTTTCATTGGTCGTGTGGACCTTATTCATATTTATAATAGATAAATAATACTTATTTACAAATTTGTATATACATACAAATAATATTATACAAACTAAATCATATTAATTATTAAAATAAGAAGAATTATAGAAAAATGTTAGTATCATTCTTATCATTTTTTTATCAACCTTCATTTTCTTATCCACCTATAGTATTAATATTTGTATAGTATTAATATTTGTGTATATGTATAATATAAAGAATTAATATATATAAAAATACATAAATATTATTTAATTTAAAAATTCTAATTAAATATAATTAAAAATATAATAAGCATTAATAAATATTTATAAAAACATAAAAAAATAACAAAACATTCATAATTGTAAAAATCCGTATAGAGAAATTTAAAAAGCAATTTTGTATTATTTCATAAAAAAATATATAAAGAAAAAATAATAAAAAACAAATATAAATGGTAAAAGTCCATAGAGGGGAATTTGGAGAAGAAACTTTGCATTATGTGTTATAATTATGTATAGATAGACTTATATTTATGGGAAATGGTTAGAATTAATGGTCTTTTAATCATAGATGAGATTTTAATGGTCAATATTTGATTTGCTCATAATATTTTTAGTGGTCACAATAAATGAAAGGTTATGATTTCAAGCATTAACTTACTTTGATGACAAAAGATGTGAGTTGGTGATTAAATTGAGTGATTAAAATGATTTAAGTGTTTTAATGTGTTTATGTTTTTTTACTTTGTTTAGTTTTTAGGTTTTTTTTACTGTAATTTAGTTTTTTTTACTATGTGTTTTTTAGGTTTATAACTCGTCAACAATGGGTTAGATTTCATGCCTTCAACTATTACAACACCTCTTCTTGTAGAAGTCATAGGCGGTGACATGCATACATTTTATTTTATACTCTGGTATTTTAAACTTTTTTATTTACACATGTTGTTTTTTTTGTGATTCTTTTTAGTAAGTGTTTACATTTCAACTTAGAAGACATTAGATTCAAATTCTTCTTCTCCTTTGTTTGTAAAGATAAAAATAAGAACACATATAAAATCATGCTTGGTTTGATTGAATTGATTCTATGATTTCATACTCGATATATTCATATCATGGCAGATCTAGATGCTCTTAGTACCAACGATTCCACATAATGCGAGTATCTATATTGGTAGAGGGAGAGGCCACATCCAGATCTTCCTAGTACCAATGATTCCACATAATGCGAGTATCTATATTGGTAGAGGGAGAGGCCACATGCCAGAATGACTGAGTAAATACAGTCAACACTTTCAGCAGAAGATAGAGTTGGTTGAAATAATTGTGGACATTAAAAAGTGTTAACAACATAAAGTATTTTGTTTTAAGTGCCTCCACCATAAATAAAAAAAAACAATGCATTTCTTTTATGGAGTATTTTTGGATAGATTTTGTTTGAGAAAGGTTCTATCTTTTCTTAGACGAAGGCCAAAGGCATGCAAGACAGAGGTTCTACTATTTTTCAAGGAATAGTTTGATTTCCATTGCTTCTTTAAAGAGAGAAATCAAACAATTTGTCAAGAGAACCCAAAATGTTTAAGTGTCTGTGTATGTATATTCGTGAAATCTATACTGTAATGTGTGTTATTTATTATTCAAATAACACCTTATTATTATCCCACGGAAAGTTGTCAAACCAAAATATTCCCTTTTTTGTGATTCAAATGTTTCTCTTTAAACACTCTTTATTTTGTGGATTATAATTTTTATATAAACAAGTATGGAATGGAATTTTTTTTTTATAAACACTTGTATTAAAACACATGATTTCCAATTGGATACACTTACATATTAAATTTCACTATCAATAATCTCAATCATGATGGATTGAGTAGTATATCTATATTTAACATCATGATGAATTGAGTAGAATATCTATATTTAACATCGAATAGATGAATTGAATGAGAAATCCTCTACAGAAGAGAAGAATGCAATGGATGCATTACTCATTACATCTCCTCAGCTAAAATTAGTGATCACGATGACCATGAATGGGTGATATGTGCTATAAATCTAGAGATTAAATAACAATTAAAATATAGCTGCTAGAAATGAATATTTATTTTGTTTTAAATGGGATTATCATAAACAAAACAATGCATTTCATATTAGGGTTTGGGTATATATATATGGATTAAGATTAGGGTTATTAAGATTAAGGTAGATATTATATTATAATTATATAATTTTGGCTGATGAAAGTAGATAGGACATGACAAAATGAGCAATATTAATTTGTAACAAGTTATAACACATTAGAATAATAATTATTAATAGGTCATAGTATAACTAGACAATAGAGGTCTAGATTGTTTCTCCTTCTGTCATGGCTTATAGACATTCATCAACTACAATTATGTGTCTATTATAGTGTTTATATATATATAAGTTAGGAAAACGACAAGATGTCACTAACAAACCACTGATTCATCTTTGTGATTTAAAACTTCAATAATCACTGAGAAAATTTGTTTGAATAGGTGAAAGTAAGACTAACTAATAGACCATGCACTTAATATGTTTTGTAGATCACAATGTTAATGTGTTCATCACATTGTGACTATAGGGATATGTTTGTAACATTGTGATGTTCGTGTATGTTTATGACATTGTGGCATTCGTATATGTTTGTCACATTCTAACATTTGTATATGTTTGTCACATTGCGATGTTTGTATATGTTCGTCACATTGTGATGTTCGTATATGTTCTTCACATGCGATGTTAATATGTTTGGTAGATATCAACATTACTATGATCGTCACATTGAAACATTTGTATAAGTTCATCATATAGCCACATTGGGTTGTGTACATCACATTATGACAAAGGGCTATTTTCGTCCCATTGTGACATTTGGAAATGTTTGTCACAATGGGATGTTAGAATATGTGCATGAAATTAAAATGTGAGGATATGTTTGTCACAATGGGACGTTAGAATATGTGCATGAAATTAAAATGCGAGGATCTGTTTGTCACATTGCAATGCAAGGATATGTTTGTCACATTGTCAAGATAGGGCTATGTTTTCCACAATGTGATTCTTGTTTATGTTTGACACATTATGACTATAGGGCTATGTTCATCACATTCTGATGCCAATATATGTTTGTCACATTTCGATGTTTGTATATGTTCATCACATTTCGACATTACTAGGTTTAGTAGATTGCAACGTTACTATGTTCATCACATTGTGACATTACTATGTTTGGCAGATTGCAACATTACTATGTTTGATCCATTGTGACATTTGGAAATGTTTGTCATATTGTGACATCAAGATATGTGCGTCAGATTGCAACATGATGAAATGTTCATCGCATTCCGATGAAACAGTGATGTGAGATGTTTGGTTATGCTCGTCACATTGCAACGTTACTATCAACATTGAGACAACATGCCTATGTTATTCAAATTGTGAAGTCATTATATGTTCATCATCTTGTGATGTTACTATGTCTAACAAATTGCAACATTACTATGTTCATGATACAAATAAAATTACATTTTTGTTATTCAAAATACATTGTTATAGTGAATGACATAATACACTAGTACAATGCATTGCATACATAATTAATAACGGTGACACGAAAAAATAATTTTTAAGTAACATTAAATGACAATGATATGAATAACATTATTACAGTGAATGACATGAAATATTTGTAAATTCCACTGCATAAATAAGGAGAATTGGCATCATTAAGGGATAAAAATTTTGGAAGCAAATGAGTTGAAGACACTTTTATTGAACACAGGATTGAGGTAGTGTATTAATTCTATATGAGTGATAGTGTTAATATGAGATATGTTTCAATTTATTAAAAAACATCCCCAATATGAAGATGAAACAATCAGGATATGTGCATAACATTTCAATACGAGGATACATTCATCACATTGTGACGACAGGGAAATGTTCGTCACATTGTGATGTCCATTTTATGTTCATCACATTGTGATGTCTATTTATGTTCGTGATATTGAGATGTCAGGATATGTGTGTCACATTGCAACATGAGGATATGTTTGTCACATTGCAACGCGAGGATATGTTCATCACATTGCCAAGACAAGGCTATGTTCGTCATAAGGTGACGTTCGTTTATGTTCATCAAATTGTGACTACAAGTCTATGTTCATCACATTGAAATGTACATATATGTTCATCACATTGTGACGTTCATATAAGTTTATCACATTGTGTTGTTACTATGTTTGTTAGATTGCAACATGACTATGTTCATCATATTATGATGTCACAATGTGACTACATGAATATGTTCATCACATTGTGATGTCTGTATATATTCATCACATTGCGACGTTCAAATATGTTCAACACATTGTGATGTTTGTATATGTTCATCACATAGCGACGTGCGTATATGTTCCTCACATTGTGACCTTACTATGTTTGGTAGATTGAAACTTTACTATGTTCGTCACAATGTGACATTTGTATATGTTTGTCACGCAACCACATTGGGAAAAAATGTTGTGTTCATCCCATTGCAATGTTTGGAAACATCCGTCACAATGAGACATCAGGATACTGCATCACATTGTGACTCTGTGTGCATCACATTGTGACTACAAGGAAAAGTGAGGATATGTTCGTCACATTGCAAAGCGAGAATATCTTCGTCACATTGCCAAGACAAGGCTATGTTTGTCACAAGGTGGCATTCATTTATGTTAGTCACATTGTGACTACAGGGATATGTTCATCACAATGTGATGTACATATATTTTCTTCACATTGTGACATTCATATATGTTCGTCACATTGTCACGTTACTATGTTTGTTAGATTGCAATGTTACTATGTTCTCCATATTACGACGCCAAATTTATGTGCTAAAATATTTGATGTGCTCGTTTTCACTATAGACAATATCACAATATTGTCACTCATTCATAGGCACAAGGCCACCCCCAAGCACATTAACCTTGACAGATAGAATAATTATGGAAACAAACACTATAAACAATAAACAACCAATATAGTGTACCTTTCTCCAAACCTAGCGCACCAAGTACAAATTCCAAACTTAAACCAAGAACTTGACACCATTGTAACAACTAAAACTCCTTTCTAGACTTGCGCACCACTTGACTTGTATGAGGTTGTGAGTTAGTGTGTCCAAATGAGCTCAAGTGCCCTCTATTTATAGTGCTCCTTGTCAAATGAGATCAAGTGCCCTCTATGTATAGTGCCCAAGTATAGGAAATCAATATCTAATAAATTTAAATATATTAATAGGAAATCAAGTATTAAATTAACATATCTTAAATGCACAAAACATTATTTAATTAACATTATGTCAAATATTAAATGTTAATTAACATCAGTTAATACATTATATCAATTTAAATTTATCAACTATTTTATACATATTTATAAAATATTAAAGGAAATTAAATTTACATTAAGAAATTAATTTAGGTATATATTTACATTTTTGTTTTTGTAAATAAGTGTGTGTATATTACCTTTCAAGATAAAAAATTGCAGTAGCATCATGAGTTTCAAGGGACTGTGAGCGTTGAATTTTCCTAGAAGGAAACCAATTCAGCATGTTTCTAAAAACTAAAAAAAAAAGACAGTATTTAAACAACTAGAATAGAATCACCCCATGGGGAAACCGATCCGTTTGGACCTGTCTAGCCTTCTAGAAAATCTAAGACTGAATTTTGAAAAGAAAAAATAAAACATTGTTCTAGACACGACATTCATCCCAAAAGGACACTTGTAGAAACATAAATGATAGACAAAAATAGCCATACAGACTGACACCTGTGCATATGTTGTCGCTCATGCATTTGATCTGGCAAAGTTTTCCAAGTTGTCCATTCTTGGTGCCTAGATAGTTGGAGCCATGAACGTCGTTAAGGTTGCTGGTGCACTGGAGGCCTCTATTGGGGAGTGACAAGGGCCATGCAGAGTGGAGAGAATTTGGAGAATTTATTCCCTCTCTTATCCAGAAGTTACAAGAATAAGTGTGGATCGTCCACATCCTTGTGGACCGCGAACACCAAATCATGCAATATCGCCATTTCATATCAAAATATTTCACATGAGGCACAATATATATAGTAATTTTGTTGTCTCAGTGGTTATTCCAAGTGGGCGGATTTTTCTTCTGGAGGAGTCAGGACCGAGGGTGGTTGCGGGGGGATAGAGGGTGGTGGCACAAGAGAAGAATGCTCAGGTTAATTCACTAGGTATACCTATAGTAATTTTGTTGTCTCAGTGGTTATTCCAAGTGGGCGGATTTTTCTTCTGGAGGAGTCAGGACCGAGGGTGGTTGCGGGGGGATAGAGGGTGGTGGCACAAGAGAAGAATGCTCAGGTTAATTCACTAGGTATACCAAGGATGTTTGTGAGGAGGAGGCCAGGTCCAGTATTGGGCCAAGAGAAAAGACAAAGGAATTTCCTTGAACATCGAACCACTCCACTCAACAAGCCCATGGTGAGGACAATGGTGGAAGATCACTCTAGCTCTATGAGGACTCACCATAGGAGGAAGGTGAGGGGATGTGCAATGATTCAAGAGTAGGCAAAGGCTGAATGGCCATGCTAGCTTTATTTTGGTACTAGAGAGAGCCTCTCCTTGGATTCCCATGAAGTCGGGGCATGAATGAGGTTGAGAGAAGAAGTGAAGCGATGGAGAGCAGGAATACATAGTAGGTGAAGGCCAAGGAGAATTACAAACAAGATGTTGGCACTACAGGGAATGAAGAGACATGTTGATCTATCCAAGGAGAGACATAATGAAATGGAAATTGGAGTGGAAATACACACACGCACAAAGGTGACTTCCATAAATGTTGCTCCATTGATCGGATGAAGAAGTAGAGGATGGCGCACTCGAGTAGTTAATGGAGGGTTGGAAGAAGTGAAGGTGACTTTTAATCATCGAGAGGATATGAGGGGAGGTGCATGTGTCGGTCATGTGGTTGGTGTAGCACTGGAAGAAATTTTCCTCTCCCTTTAACACTTGATCCCTACTAACACCTCATCTAGGGGGGAATCTATATTGAGAGCCCAAGCAATGAGATTATGGAGGATATGATGAGCGATGTGGGTAGAGGGAATCCATAGAAGATCTGGTCCCTCTAAGGCCACTCCTATATTGGATAAATCATCCACAATATGATTTTATTTCCTTCAAATATGTGAAGGGATAAGAGATAAGTGAGGTTGAGTGAGTGTTGCAATGGGGTTGAGTCCTGTGGAAATTCACCAACAAGGAGAGATTTTGTCCAGGTCCGCTCCATTGAGAATTTTCCCGAAGAGGTTGAGAATTATTTGAGAGTCCCTCTCGACAATCAGTTGATGGTAAACTTTATCTTGAGAGAGATGTAGACCTTTTATGAGACCACAGAGCTCTATCGCATTACTGGTATTATAAACAAGTCTTCTAGTAGGCATGAGTAGGATGTTCCCCTGGTTGTTGTAGAAGACCAGTCCAAAACAAGCTACACCTGGTTTGCCTTTGGAGGTTCCATAAAATTTTAACTTGATAAATCCTGAAGGTGGAGGAGACCAATGAAAAGGGATTCCTTTGGACTAGGAGCGTTGGAGGTTATTTTTAATAGAGAGATTGAAGATGAAGTTCCAGCTGTGCAAGATGCTCTGTTCATGTGGAGGACATTTCAAGTCCTCATCTTTCCAAGGCTAAAAATGGGTGGTTTCTTTGATGTTGTTATGAATTTGGTTCCAAACTATTTTCCAATACCAATGACTTGTAAGGAAGATACGCCTGTTCCTCTCTTTCCAAATTTGCCAAAGGATAAACCTGAGAATTAACTGAAAAATGTGGTTGATGATGGGAGAGTGGAAATATCATTCCCTCCAATCTTCGATGGTTTCCCTAAGGCCTTTGTGGTTGTGATCCATCAAATGCATGATTGTGGCACATTAATCCCATAATTGAGAGATATATAAGTAGAGGTTTAGCAAATGATTTTGGGATTTTGAATCCTGTTGGAAAAGAGGGAAGATGGAAGGCTCGATGAAGCCTCACTTCATGAGATTATATGAGGTAAGGATACTCTTATGAGAAAGAAGCCAAAGGAAGGTATTGAGTTTGGTCCAATGCTTAGTTGTCCAAATTTTCATCCAGATATTCTCGTGTGGGATGGAGTGGGAAAATTCTTTGATGTTATAGGATTCTTGGATATTAAATATTCCCCACGTGGAGTGCACCCATATTAATATGTCCTCTCCCTGAAGGATTTGACATTTTTTTGATGTGGTCAGATCGTATGAGGGTTGGAGATCCACATGCTCTGAAATGTGTAGATCCCTCCTAGATGATTTCCATCATTGTTATGTGGCATCATGGGGATTCACTTGCCAATATTATGCTACTATGAGTAGTCCCACTTGGGTAGTGGGAGCGAGGAAATTTCCAGCCAGAGTATCATGTGCCAGAATGGGCCATTATTTCCATGAGCCATTCCAGAATGAGGTTGTTCTTCCATTACGAACTTCCCAGAAGGTATGATAAGCAACCAAAATATGGTTTTTCTTAGTAGCATTACATATTAAGGAGCCAGAAGTATTTTCATCCCATTTGATTAGAGGATTTTCTAAAATGTTGGGTGCATATTTCTTCCTCCATAGTTTGGCCCAGAGATCCTTGGGGCTCTTGAGCCACCTCCACCAAATTTTAGCAATAAAAACTTTGTTTAGAGTTGTAGGGTCCCTTAGGCTGAGACCTCCTTGTGATTTTGGTTTGGAAATCTTTTCCCAGCCCTTAGGCTGAGACCTCCTTGTGATTTTGGTTTGGAAATCTTTTCCCAGCAGAATAGAGCCACTTTTTTTCCTGTCTTTACCCCCTACCACATAAAATTTCTTTGCAAGGTTTTGATGGAATTTAGTATGAAGATAGGAGTGGAAAAGGCTGAGAAAGAGTAGATTGGAAAGGCTTGAAGGAAATATTTAAGGAGGATAAGATGATTGGGAAGGTTGAGCAAGAGAAACATCCAAGAGGAAAGTCTTTTAGAAAGGGAGCTACGAGTGAATCCTATGATCTTCATTATGTGAAGTTGAAAAGGGATCGACGTGTTAAAAAAGGAGATCTGAGATTTGTCTCTATTGATGTCCATTCCTAAGGCATCACAGAAGGTTTGAAGGGTATAAAGGATCTTGTGTGCTTCTTAAACTGCAGGGGATCCCAACATTAAGGTATCATCAATGAACTGGCTATGGGATACAAGAGGATCAATACCATGTAGGGGTATCCTAACTAAAGATCTATCTATAATGGAATCTTTAATGAAGCGGATAAGTCCTTTCCCATGATAATGAATATGAAGGGTGGTAGGAGATCCCCTTGTCATATCCCACACGTGGGAGATGTAATATCCCTAGGTAGAACTGCAGCTGTAATTATGAATTATAAACATGTTTGATAGTCTATTGAGCCAAGTTATAATAAGCCAGGAGGCTGATGTGATGATTAGGCCAGAGAGCCTAGACGCAATCGCCAGTGAGCCTATTATTGTATATGTGCAAATAATCATATATTTAATATAAATAGATCACTCCATGTAGACCGACCATAATAAAAGAGAATGGGGGACTAAGCTCCACTAGGTAGGGAAAAGGAAGGGGATAAGAGGCTAGAAAAAGGGGATAAGCTAGAGTGATTACCTCTAAGGTAATAATAGTATATTATTAATTCCTTAAAAGAATAAGGTTTGGGAAATAAAACCAATTACCCTAAGTTTCTTTGGGGAGAGGAACAAAATCCAAGTGGAGTGGAACGTGCTTCACTAGTGCCATGTGTCAGCTCAGGCACATGCAATTATAAGTGGGAATTCTTACTATTTTTGGATCAGTTGGCCATTCTCCCTAGGCACCCACGGAGGAACAGAGGGAACCACTAACTCCATTGTTAACCTCTTCCACCATGAATCTATGAAACCTACAGTTAGAATTGAGTTATCCTCTGTATTTCTTGTGAAGTTGGGGTGCACCTATATTTTTCTGAGCCTGTATTGTGTCTTAACAATTGGTTGTTGTTGCCAATGCAGTTCCTTGGTCGAGCATGGCTTGCTTCCATATTCTACATCCCTAACTATTTTTTATTGTTACCATCACCTGTGCATTAGTATAATGTTGTTGTATTTTCTTAAGAGTCGATTTGAAGAAGCAGGTTATCAGGCCTATGCGCTGCTCTCTCCAAGTGAGAGAGATTTTATTGTGATTAGATAAGAAGGTTGTTAGGCATGTGAGAAACTCTCTCCAGGTGAGAGATAGTTTGTTGGGGAAGTGAGTTCTCCTAGAGAGAGTCCAAGTCCAGCTACAGAGCTCTGGGAATTCTTGATTTGATCTGTTGTCAAGATCCTGAAAGGGAAGTGGAGCAGCCAATCGACTATGGAACAATGAAGGTGAATATTCTCAGGGTGGAACATGGATGTGGGAAATGAGAGTCAGTGAGTAGTGGGCATAAGTAGGCACCTAGAGAGAATCCTTCCAGTTTCATTGTTCATTTTTCCATAGCCTCATCCTAGCCTAGGAATCCCCTTTACCTGGGTGGAGTTTAGTCCCAGCTCAGGGGTGACCCAATATTTAGAGTGATGAACATCATGGTCTATGGATGCAAGGTTCATGGAAGGTTTACACATAGTTGGTGGTATTCTATTAAAATATAAGTACCACTTTTATGTTCATTTACATGCTTTGTATATGTATATGTGTTATAATTGATGAGTAATGCATGTATATGTTGTATGTGTAGGCTTATTGTTATTTCTACATTAATCTATGTATGAAAATGATATGTTGTTTGTTTATGTTTATATTTATATGCATATGATAATTGTTGTTTCTATGAGTAGCATGGCCCAACCGTTGGTGGTCGGGGACGTTACAAAATGGTATTAGTGTAGAAATATGTTCCTCTGTGGCATTGTCCGATGTGTTGGGTGGTTATGGACATTACAAAATGATATCAAAGACATGGTTTCAACACTGAGACTGGATGGTCCAGGAAAGTGGAAGTTGAAGAGAAGGTTT
>CBVK0102183163.1:0-11644 GCA_900067695.1 Picea abies | reverse complement strand
GTATAAGAGACAGATCTACGATCGATGGTGAGGGTGGTGAACCCTTCCATATTGTGAATGAAGGTTATCTTGTCCCTTTGAGAAACCTCACCATAAACATTCGTAATGAAGCATGGCCTATTGGAGCCAATAATCCTATATTCCTTCAAGATTGTCTATCTGGTATTGAAGAAGTTTTCCATGAGAAGAGAGCTTGGGTTCCATAGGATGGACAAACCACTAGTCATTCCTCTTACATTGGTGCTTATCATCTTCCCTTACTTCCATCAACGAGAGAGAATTTGATCCATTTCTTCACCTACAAATTTCGTTTCTTGTAGAAACATAATGTCAAGTTGTTTTTCTATGGTACAATCTTGTAGAATCCTTTGCTTACTATGACCATTGAGTCCCCAAATATTGCAAGAGATGACATTCATGATGAGGATGGGGAGGGGAGAGAGTGAAAGTTGTCATAGATAAGATGTATATGACCTGAGTTTACCATGAAGTGTCCAATCTCTTATATGAGCTTTTGCATGGATTTTCTACCTCTTTTCTTTTCGTCTTTCTAAGGCTTGGCTTCTCTTTAAGTTGACTTCCCTGGATGCCCAAACCAAAACTGGATGTAGATGTGGAACCCACTGAGGAGTGTAGGAAAACCTTATGAACTTTGTGTAGCTGATATGGAGGGATGTTGTATAGTTGTTGTTAGCAATAAGCTTGTTCAAGATGCACCAGATCTATGCCTCTAAGATCTTGCTCGTCTAGGTCCATTTCAACGTTCCCTTATTCTAGTTCGAATGGTTCACCATCCTTAGTGTTGGAAGTGCAAATGGGTTGAATTTTCCCCAAGACACGGGTGTTCACCATTTTTCCTTTTGTGTTTCTTTGGAGAGAATTTGTTAGCGGCGGGATCTATGGTTCATCCCTGTTCTATGGTATTTGATGTAGGACATTGAAAGATTTGTTGGAGGATGGTTCCAATGTCCTACATCAAATACCATAGATCTATGGTATTTGATGTAGGACATTGAAAGATTTGTTGGAGGATGGTTCCCTGGTTTCATTTGTTGTTATTTTCCTAGTCACTTGGCGATGCCTGTTGGCTACATGTGTGAAACCATCTTTTGATTTCCTTGTTTCAGGGTTTTCTCCCTTACTTGTGAAGTTAAGAGGACAATCTATGAAGAGATGTCTGTGTTCATGGCATTTTTTGTAGAAAAAAGGTATGTTCTCATAATCAATGGTTTGAGACCAATACTCACCATGATATTCAAGGGAAATGGAGCCTATTAGGGGATTATATATATTCAGGTAAACACAAATACATGCATACGAGGTATAATTTCTCTTCTTGGTTTCCTTTGAGGATTTACCATAAACCCCGATAGTATTTCCAATGCTAGCAAGGACTTCCTCTAGCCAGAACTCTCGTGGAAAGGAATATAGTCGAATCCATACTAGTGCATGCGCAAAATCCTCTGTCTCAGGGCTAAACTTCTTTTTCCATCAGCACAAAAAGAGGCCATCTAAGTTGAAGAAGTAAGGTCCCCCGTCAAAGATGCGGTTTCGATCCTCTAGGTTGTGTAATATTATGGTGAAGAAACCCTTGGACCCTAACTACAGGTCAGAATGACCTTTGGGTTTCCACCACTGATGTATCCATTTGAAAAGCTTGTGTTCAGAAGGCCATAGGCCTAAGAATTTGCCAACCAAGGCATAATATCGCATGTATTGTTTTTGCTCGTCAATTCTAGGCATACTGATTACATATTCCAGTGCTAGCAGTGCTTGAGGGATGCATTTCCTGGGTTCCCAAGGGTGCGCTTCCTTCGTCTAAGTATTTCCTAAATCAATTTCCATTTCTTATCCTTTGGTTCTGCCTTCGAAGAAATGTTGGGATTGCATATCCAGGAGTGGTTCCAAGGACGACTGTCTAGATCCTCCACATGAGTTCCCCTACGTCGTTGCTTGACTGTAGGAGGCACCTCACAACCCTCCCTTGCTCGGGAACATGGTTTTCCCCATGAGTGTACGAGAGGGTCGAACAGAAACCCTAACCCTAGCACACAGAGCTAGAGTTCACGTTCATTACAAAAATTGTATATATTTACGTTTACTTTTCATAAAAATTTACATTTAGATAAATGTAAATGTATAAATTAATTAAATAATTTTTTTTTTATAAATATTAGAGAAAATAAAAAATTAAACATTAATTAATATTTAATTAACAATTAATTTAAATAAATATTAAGTTTGACGTTGATTTCCTCAGGTACACTTTTACATAACAAATATTTATTGTGTATAAAATAATTAATACATTTACCTATTTACATAAATAAATATCGATTTCCTTTAATAAATATTAATTAAATATACTTAACATTTATGTATTAATACTCTAATATATTAATTAATATTTAATACTTAATTTCCCTATTGATATAAACCAATACATTATGTATTAAGTATTTATTTAAATACTTAAATCCATTTATTTCCTTTAATACATTTAAATATATTAATTTCTTCCTTTAATACATTTAAATATGTTCATAAGAAATTAATATAGAGAATCAATCAAGTATTAAATTAATATATAATACTTAATATTGTATATTAAATTAATATTGTATATTATTTTGATTAAAAATTCTTTAATTAATATTAAATCAATTAAAAAATATGTGCTAAATATTAATCCTAATTCTAAATAATAATTTTTTACTTTATTTTTCTAATAATTTTTTACTTTACTTTTCTTTTTCTTCTTTGGACCTAATTGCCAATATCTTATGTTGAATGGCCCATCGCCAAACTTTTCCTCCTTGCCACGCCCTAATTTCCATTGTCCCTAATGGATTATCTTATGCCAAATCCTTCTTTTCCATTGTCCCTAATGGATTATCTTCTACGAAATCCTTCTTATTTTAGCCGCAAGGTACCTTTTCCTAGATTAAAAAAAAAAGAAAAGAGAAAATTATTTTCAATCGGCCAAGTACCATATCTTATTGAGGCGTGAAAGGGCCCTGCATGTATATAATTCATCCTAATATAAATATATATTTACCTAATATTTAAGTTAAAAAATTAATATATAAATATATGATGAGCGAAAGGGCGAGCATGTAGGGTTCAAATATGAGCAATTAATATATTTTTATTAAGCTCTCAATATATTTACATTGAGCAATTAATATTAAAGTATATACTAACTTAATACGTAGAATGACATAGCACAATAAAAGTTTCAAATGAAGGACTACCAACTTTGTTTTCATTAAAAAAACTACTCTAAAAAACAAAGTCTTAAAAAGTCGGATACTCTATCACAATCTGCCCTCTATTACATTACTTAAAGTTTAAGGAGGGATGAAACATTTTATTTATAAAATATTATTTATCTCACGCTATTTCAATTCTAATATTATCTATCTCACACTGAATTGAGTAAATTACATGGTAGGTCTTTCCAAATAAATAATCAGATATTTTGTTTTTGTTAGAGTGAAAATGAAATAATATTAAAAAAACATAATAATATTTTAATTAGAATGGAGTAAGAGATATATTAGAAAAAATATAATATTATTTTTTCTCTAACATCTCATCTTACACTCACCCTAACGTTGATATTAATTGAAAAGATGGAAAATGATGTAAATAGACATCTATCAACCGGCTTTACTACTAATCCACAAATTACCAAGGAGACGCACAGAGTCTTCCTTGACTATTTGCCCGTTGGAACTTGCCAGAAACAAATTTGATATGACGTGACAAAAGCTTCCACCCCAAGTCGCCCCTCGCCCGTTGGAAGGACGTTGAAATGATGTTATAAGAAGCTTCCACCCGAAGCAGCCCCTCGCCCGTTGGAAGGACGTTGAAATGATGTTAGAATAAGCTTCCACCCGAAGTCAAGAGAGCAGCAGTGTAGGAGGTTAAATCTAACAAGTTTTAATTTTTATGGGTTTAAATCTTGAGGATAGAGCGTTTTAAAGGAAATTAAATTGTATTTTATTAAAACTCCTTTTAGATTTGAATTAAAAAATTAAGATGTGGTGTGGAGTGCTTGTTGACCAAGTATAGAAAGAGAAAAACCAGAGTATAACAGATTGTTGTAAATGCAAGAAAACATAGATTTGTATTGTCAAATGAAATCTTTGACAATCAATGTTGTTCAATTGTATTTTTTATTCTTCCTTTGTTCAGTAATTTTCTTTATCTATCTTCTCCATACAAAGATTGACTACAGCTTTTCTATTTAAAACAAATTATCTTGCAAAATATCTTATCCATTACTAACACATGCATTAAAATTCTGGTGACTTTTAAAATGTATTTAAGAAGATCAACAACTACCCTGAGTGAAAGTCAACAAGTTGCATAATATTTATCTCAGATTGCAAAGCATTTATAACAAATTTATCATCAAATTTATCTTGAACAGTTAGATGGCAATCATAAAGTTTGGCATCCATCACTTTTTATGTGTTGTCATCAAGAGGTGTTATGTGTTGTGACTTTTCAGTTTACTAAGAGATTACATCCATGTAATATGTAATATAGATTGAACAAATTGATCATCAAATTTATCTTGAACAGTTAGATGACAATCATAAAGTTTGGCATCCATTACTTTTTATGTGTTGTCATCAAGAAGTGTTATGTGTTGTCACTTTTCAGTTTACTAAGAGATTACATCCATGTAATATGTAATATAGATTGATCAAATTTATCTTGAACAGTTAGATGACAATCATAAAGTTTGGCATCCATCACTTTTTATATGTTGTCATCAAGAGGTGTTATGTGTTGTCACTTTTCAGTTTACTAAAAGATTACATTTATGTAATATGTAATATAGATTGATATAGTAGGATAAATATATTGTTGAATACTACTTAAAAAACTTTTTTTTTTTTCAAACTTTTGTATTTTATTTTATGTTTTTTTTTCTTTTTTCTATTTCCTTAACATGATATGAAAGCCATTTCCTTAACATGATATGAAATCCATGGTCGTTGATGTTAATATCAAAGCTCCTTGAATATATGTTAAGTTTTTTAATTTTTCTTTTTATTTTTATTTTCTTAACATGATATGAAAACTATGATGGTTGATGTTAATATTAAAGCTCCTTGAATATATGTTAATTTCTCCATGTTAGTGGTCCATCCAAAGTTCAATGTTAAGTTTTTTAATTTTTCTTTTTTTTTCTATTTTTTTAACATGATATGAAAACTATGATGGTTGATGTTAATATTAAAGCTCCTTGAATATATGTTAATTTCTCCATGTTAGTGGTCCATTCAAAGTTCAATGTGAATAATGTTAAATTAAATATATATATTTATGATACTAATCCATGGTAGTGGTCTCTGATATCAAAGCCATGGTTGTTGATGCTAATATCAAAATTTCTTGAATCTATGTTAATTCCTCCATGGTAGTGGTCCATCAAAAATTCATTGTGAATAATGTTAAATTAAATATGTGTGTCCATAATACTAATGCATGGTAGTGGTCCATCAAAAGTTCAATGTGAATAATGTTAAATTAAATGTGTGTCCATGATATTAATCCATGAGATTGATGAAGAGAGTGTGAAAATTTTATTATAATCATAACATATCTAGTTTATAAGTGGCATAGATCTGGTCAAACCTTGATTTCTTCCTCGAACAAAAGAAAGGAGTACATGGATTAATGTTCGCCTTTGGAAGTAGAAATTATGTTCAATGGATCTTTTGTAGCAACAACGATCTTTTGTAACAGCAAGGATCAACCTCCATGGTGGTTGAAACTCTATCTAGATCATTGATCTACCACAGTGATCAATATGTACCTCGATCCAGGACCCACCGCACCATTGATGTCCAGATCGACTCGCTTACTTAACTGAGATTCCATGTTTGATAGTAGAAAATAGAGCGTTGTTGAAGTCACAATGGAAGTGTAGATCACACATACCACAGATCTCTAATTCAAGGTATTATTAAAGTTACCCAATTTCGTGTTCATTATCCTGTGTGAGTTCACAACAACTAGTTATGCCAAATATAGAAAAAAAAATGAGCGAATTATTATGTATTCATTTATAATAATGAAAAGTTTCAGTAAATTATTGAAAAGTTGAATGGTTTCATACAAATCATATTACAGTGCACATTCTTTTATATTCTCTAAAGTCAAGTGGAGAAGGATGTAACAAAACTAAAGTAGAGGCCTATTCATTCCCATTTGTTTTTGTTATTTGATATTGTTTCCAATTAAGACAATTGAAAGCCTTTTTGATGAAGCTCTTTACCCAGTCCAAAGATTTGCATATTTATTTTGTGACACTAGATCTAGGTGCATTTTTAAGAGGTCGTATTATAAGATATTTCTTTAAATCATTTTTTTTATATTAAGACCTTGATGTCACCCAGAATTTGGAATAGGGAATTCGGCCATTTTATGTGCTTGAGTGTTATAAGGCTAGTGGTGTTCTTTTTTCCCAGTCATTGATTCATATTACAAGTACAAGCATATAGGGATAAGCTAAGCCCTCACAATTGAATGCAACACAATGAAATTCAAGCACATACAAAGCATATTCAAGCATTCAAGTTGTTAATCACAATGGTATTCAATGATACATCTACATCAACATTGATTTCAATGTTCAACATTAATTCAGCATTTGATATTTGCAATAGTTCTTTTTTACAAGTGACAAATAAAAATTTAGTTGAATTTTATTATAATAGTTGGATGCATTCTTGATTAAACTCGACACCCTCCAATTGTGAGTGTAAATTGAATTGTTGGGTTTTATTATAAGGGTGGATTTGCAAGAAGCCATGTTTTTTGATATTTAATCACCCTTTTTAAACTAAGAATACTATAGCAAGACCTACATGCCCAATGAGGCTTTATTTACTATTTCAAATGTCTAAAAGTCAATAATTATTAGACTTACTAAACACTTTAATGCTCACTACTAAATAAAAAAATCACAATCCACAAAGAAACTCTTCAATATATTCTAACTTTTTTGTAAGTTTTGCAAGCCAAAGTTGAACTTGGCTACGTCCCAATTCTAGCATGATGAATTGCAACTCAGTGATGAACAACTTCTTTAGCATTCTAAACTAGATTGTGTTCCCTTATTTGAATTTGATATTAATCAATTTCAATTTCTAGATTCCAATAAGTAGCCAACATAGAATCAACACAAAAATGCAAATACATATCAAGATTTCAATGAAGCTAAAGCTATAAATGAACTTAAATTTCAAGAGTTCATGGACAAAAACCCAGTAATGGTGCAACAACATGCAATAAATCGACTTCTGCATATTTTCAAGAAACATATTTAGAGCAATCATTCCAAGACTATGATTAGATCTTGAAAAAAAAATCATGACAACCAACACAAAACATGACCTGGATATGATAACGTTCAAATTGAGGATTGAAGAAAATACTAGTTTATGCACTAGTTCATGTTGCTTCATTGGTATAATTATTCATAATTGTGATTGAGGGGGGGGGATGCTAGATTAGTATTATCACTCCTTTATGATTTGTCATCCTTATACTTAATGAGGCGTTAGTCTCTTGACACTCTTAAATATATGACATGATTACATCCATGTACTATAAATTGATATCTTGGGTTGAATATATTGTTGAATATGGCTTAAAGCCTTTTTTTCCAGGTTCTTATTTTGTTTTCTATTTCTTAACATGACTATGATTGACTTTGATCAATGATATGATGGTTGAATATGGTTGAGTATGGTTGGTTAACTATTGAAAACTATGGTTGGCGATGATTAAATATGGTTTACTATTGTTGATTGTGGTTGACTATGGTTGACTTTAGTTTCTTATGGTTGAGTTTGGTTTACCATGGTTAATGTTATTTGACATTGGTTGACCTAAGTTGACTATGGTTGAATTTACTTAACCATGGATAATTGTAGTTAACTATGATTGAATTTGATCGATCATGGTTAATTATGGTTAAATGTCATTCACTATGGTTGAATTTGGTTCACAGTGGTTTACTTTAGTTCACTATAGTTAACTATCATTAAATATGGTTGAGTTCATTGACAATGTTTGAATTTAGTTTATTTTAGTTGAAGTTATGGTTGAATTTGGTTAATTATAGTTAACTTTGGTTAACCATGGTTGATCATAATTGACATTAGTTAAAAATGGTGAACAATAGTTCACTTTGGTTGATAATCGTTGAACTTGTTTGAACAATTTAACTAAGGTTTTGTTTTCTTATCTTTGAGTTGTGATGGTTGACTTTCGTTAATTATGGTTGAATTTCGTGGACTGTGGTTTACATTAATTTATGATGATTGTCTATGGTGGACTCTAAAACTTTATATTTGAATTTGTTTGACTATGATTTATTTTATTTTAAGCGTGGTCGGTTAACTATGGTTCCTATAGTGTAATTCAGTTGATTGTTGGTGAATTTTAAGAGAATGTGGTTAACAAGGTCCACAATGATTGATTATGGTTCACAATGGTTAACTTTGGTTGACAATATGGTTGACTTCAATGTTATGTCACATTGAGAAATTTCAAAAGTAATAAGTAATAATTTAAGAGATGTGGTTAACAAGGTCCACAATGATTGATTATGGTTCACAATGGTTAACTTTGGTTGACAATATGGTTGACTTCAATGTTATGTCACATTGAGAAATTTCAAAAGTAATAAGTAATAATTTAAGAGATGTTTTGATGTTAATAATATGTTTGATTTCAATGTTATGCCACATTAAACATTTCAAGATTAATAATTTAAAAGGTTATATTTGAGGTTAGTAATATTGTTGAATTTCATGTCATGTCACATTGCAACATTTCAAGAGTAGTATTTTAAGAGTTTACTTCATTGTCATGTTACATTACAATATTTCAAGAGAAATAATTTAAGAGGTTGACTTGAATGTTATGTCACATTGTGAGATTTCAAGACTAATAATTTAAGAGGCTATGCTTGAGATTAAGAGAAATATGGTTTACTTCAATGTTATGTTAGTGTTATGTAACATTAAGTTATATTTCAAAATAAAAATATGGTTCGCTTTAATGTTATGTTACATTGTAAACTTTCAATAATAATAATTTAAGAGCTCATGTTTGAGACTTATAATACATGACTCACTTCAATGCTATGCCACATTCACTACTACAATATAAGGTTGTTGTGTCACATTTAGTGGTGCATTGTAGTGTCATCCTCCAAAAAATAAATCAAGTTTTTACGATGCAAAACATGATGCAAGGGGTGTGTCACCATTTCCATCGCATTTAAGTCAGTTTTGCATCACTTGTGTGATCCTTGAAGAATCATTATTGCATCTTTGTTTTTTAGGCAAGTGGTGCATTGTAGTGTCATCCTCCAAAAAATAAATCAAGTTTTTACGATGCAAAACATGATGCAAGGGGTGTGTCACCATTTCCATCGCATTTAAGTCAGTTTTGCATCACTTGTGTGATCCTTGAAGAATCATTATTGCATCTTTGTTTTTTAGGCATGCTACTTTTATATGTCGAATTTGCATCACTTTTATTTTTGTGTGATCCTTGAAGAATCATTGTTGCATCTTTTGTTTTTATGCATGCTACTTGTATATGTCAAATTTGCATCACTACTACATAAAAAATTATTAGAAAACAAGTTCTCAACATTTATTTTGCATCAAAACATGGTTCTTACATATTTCTAGTCTAACTGTTGTACTAGCATTGTTATGAGTCTTGGAGGTGTTATTTTGCATCAAAACATGGTTCTTACATCTTTCTAGTCTTTAACTGTTGTACTAGCATTGTTATGAGTCTTGGAGGTGTTGTTTTTGTGACATAGCTTAAATTATTGGCATCATATTAGTGACGAAACATGAAACTTTTGCATCATGTTTGTGTCTTATAAGCGTCATATTGCTTTATTTTATTTTTGTGTTTAACATTGTTTTTGCGATGTGATTATCTATTCATCATTGTTTTTGTGTCATATTGAAATAATTTTGTGACATATTGACATCATGATGAGATCATTTTAATATTACAATTACGTGTTTTTAAAATCAAAATTATGTTATTAATTATTTTACTATGTTGATTAATTCTATTAGTATTATTATTATTTAATTATTATTAATCATTAGGTTATTTTTATTATGTTAATTACTTCTCATTTTACCAATCGTATTTCTTTTAGGCTTGAAACCTTATTAATATAAGAAACATGATCAAACTTGGGATTGATGAAAATTTTATAATAACATAGTTATCTTTATTTTTTATATTTTCATCTCTCCATGACATTTTGGGCACTAACATTCCAAATTTAATTTTATGCTTTCATCTTAGAGGATTATATCATATTAGATGCCTCAAATATTTGACTAAATTTTAATCAAAGTTGGGTTATGCATGATTGTAGAGAAATGATGGAAAACACCTCTTATATAACTTGTGTTTCTATAGAATATAACCTTTTAGAGCTTGACATTTGGTAGGATACATATCAATGCCTATGAAGAGAATGTGATATAGAATATTTTATATTTTAAGTAATGAATTACTTTTGAATTTGTTCAATTTTTTAAGTTTTTATAAAAAATTCCACCCCTCACAAACAAACATAAAGGATCTTATGAAGAGAATGTGATATAGAATATTTTATATTTTAAGTAATGAATTACTTTTGAATTTGTTCAATTTTTTAAGTTTTTATAAAAAATTCCACCCCTCACAAACATAAAGGATCATTAACATTGGGAAACTAGTGAAAAATGATTTATTTTTATTCCAATGCCAAAGTTATAATGCTTTGACAATTTTGAATAAAAATGAAATGTGACTTTTCCACAGACTTTTCCACATCATTTTAATTACAAATTTGAATTTGTAGTATTTTTCATATATCACAAGTGAAATCTTACTTTGTCTTATATGTAATCTTTAATTCACTTTAAGTGATGTTTTTTCAGAAGATCTCTAAGTGCAACAACTCCATCCTAACTCAAACTTTGTAATCTTTGTCATATAACACGAGTTCATTCTTTGCTTATATGTCCGTCCTAAAACTCACTTCGAGTGATGGTTTCATATAAAATATCTAAGAAAAACTCTTCCATCCTACATTAATTACGAATTTGAATTTATAGTATTTGTCATATAGCACCATATCATTCTCCTCCTTTTATGTCCATCTGCGAATTCACTTGAAGCTATGATTTTGGACAAGTTACCTAAGTGTAACTTCCCTCCTATCTTAATTACAACTTTGGCTCAGACTTTGATTCTTACTTTTTATTATGTGTCCATTATTTTATTAGTCCTTGCTGAAGGTTAGGACTCTAGGGATCGATTTATGGTTGACCGCCAATTACTTTGGCTTTGATCACTAATATTTCTCTACTTTCCAAAAAGACTACATAAAGTAAATGAAATAGTTAATTTTTTTAAATAATTAAATTCATTTTATTGAAAAGGTTATTTGCCAACAAACTTGATCTCTTATTGCCTAGATGCATATTTTCCCTATTATGCAACCTAAGTCTAAGTTTTCCTAGATGCATAGCGGAGATGCATATTTTCACTGTTATGCAACCTAAGTCTAAGTTTTCCTAGA
>CBVK0102183149.1:0-16062 GCA_900067695.1 Picea abies | reverse complement strand
GTTCCCTAGTTCCAACAATAGATATTATGCAAATATTTTTAGTCAAAGGATAAACGAATATGAAGTCAACAAATTATTGATCGATATAGTCCCTATGCGCCTTTGACAGGGACTACTAACTTTGATATAAATTATTATCATACACCAGTGCTAATCAATTGAATTTTTTATTGGCATAGACACTTTATATATGACATCAAGGAGTAGAGATAGAGGGTGGAGTGTATAAAATACTTGTAGCACCATTCACATAAGTCTCAACTAAATTCCCTTGAGCTTCCGCAACTAGTTGTATATGTAAATCAAGGTGTTCAATCTACTTTTAAGGACCTTAAAATATAAGAGAGATACATTCCAGCACATAAAAAAAGTAGAGTCAATGCTACTAAGAATGCACAATAAGAAAATATTGAATGTCTACAGGTGGAAGAGGGAATTTGAATTTGTTTCTTAGGAAATGGATCATTTGGCAAAGGAAAACAACTTATATAATTTTTCTTTCCCTTCTTGAATTTCGATTGTATAAATTGAGAATTCTGTCACAAAATTAGATTGTTTCATATCCTAAAAATTCCATTCGCTCTTTTAAATCCTAAAAATCCTAAATTCTATTGGTTCTTCCAAATCATTATTGGGTGGACATTTTTAGTAAATATGATCTATTTAATACACATTATTTCGAAACCCTAACAAACAAATAATCTTAATCTTTATGGGGAAATGCCATACCAAGAAAATAATATGGACAATTTTTGCATAATCCATGAGAGAATTCGACACCGTAGAAACTAGTTTATGGCCATGTCAAAGAGGGTTCTAATAAAATATTCCTCAACCATTCAATGCCAAAGTCTTGTAGATGGTGTTAGATCAACCCTCGATTTTCCATGTTAATGAGTATTTGCAGTAACCATCTATTTTCCATGTTAATGAACAACCACAATATATTGTAAATAGGTAAAATTAGGGTTAGGGTTCCATAGTCATGGATGTTTGATCAGTGAAATAAATATAAAAACAATGAAGTTTATGTAATCATAAAATATATTTTCAAACTTGTTTATCAAAGATGAACTTCCTACACGATATTTTTCCAAATCTGAATGTCCTACATGATTGATGCTACCCCTTTAATATTGTTCCTTCAAATCCTCTCTCGTCTTATCCCTCTATGCTACATTCGTCCAAATGAAATCAACTTCTGCAACCACACAAGAAATGAATTAGGAAAAAATAGCTAAAGTATATTTGGTAAAGATAAAATGATCAACCATGTGTGCACTATGAGAGATTACAAACTGAAATCTAACTTTATTTGTATGTCTCCACTTTTTATTAAAAAGGCATGCATAGGAATGCACAATTGGTATGTTGAGGCATGCACAAAGGGAAAGTAAAAATGCATGCACAAACACCTAGTAAGCAGGGGACATGCACAACTTCAATTCACCCACTCACCAACCAAAACACAATAAATTAAAACGCACCCACAACTGATAATGGAGCTGAATGGAAGGTGCTCAATTCACCCACTCACCAACCAATGTACACCTAGTTCAAATAAGGTGATGGCTTCCTAGTAAATACCCCCCCAAAAAAACATTAAAAAACATAAATGCAATAAAAACCCAAATAATAGTAAAACACCTAAATTTAAATGAATTAAAACATCTAAATCTAAAGTAAACCATCATTGTTATTCTAATCACCTTAATCACCCCTTTTAATGATGAATTGACATCTTTTGTCATGCAATGAATTTAATCCTTGAAATCAGAGTCTTTCATTTAATGTAACGACCAAGAATATTCGGAGAATATGAAATCATGTCCATCAAAAACATATTTTTAATTAAAATCCCATTAATTATGTCCATTTACAATAGTTGTATGCCTATCGGTGTAATAAAAGAGTTGATCCTACTGTCCTGATAGTTACTATAGATTATGTAGAAGTAGAGTTGCTTTTAAAATGGATTTCAAGGTGCCTTAAGGTCTATATAACTCAACCCAAGTAACCCATAATCATTCTTAACACAAATATTGATATGAGTTAATGTGAAACTACCTTAAATATTTTCTAGCACAAACCTCCCAAGCAACAATGAAAATGTGAATGCTTGATGATCATGGAGTTACCTTTGAGTCCTAACTCTCGAGTGTCATCGGCTCAAAATAATTATATAAAAAATAAAATAAAATGGATATTCACGAAACTATGGATTTCTTTTAGAATAATTTGCTAGGCACAATTTTGTGTCTCTCTCCAAATTCTTCAAGAATTTCTTGGCTGATAGGTTGATTAATAATATAATAGTTTTTCCTACATCATTCAAGATACGGAGCTCCGCAAAGGGTCCTATAAGAATTTATTTTCCATTAAATACCTTGAGCTATTGCTAAACTCAACAAATCATACAGTTACCAAAGTATGTTACCACACACACACACACACACACATATATACATCTATGTATGTATGTATGGTACACACCATTTTTATATAAAAATCAAATTTCTTCTAACTTGCATGAGAATAACATCTAGCCATGGCCTTTTCAACCTTGATATTCAAACCCAAAGGAGGTATATTACATAATGTAAAGGAGGTAAAATATTCATCTTTCCATCTTTGGACCCATTCCACGACTTTATGGGTAAAATAAGTAGTGTCTAAAATGAAATACCAGAAACTTGAAATGAAATACAAAAAACTTATGACTTAGCAAGGGCAAGGTGCTGTGAGGGGTACGCATGTACACTGGATTTGAACATATAATCTCTTAAGAGGAAAGACATGTTCTTAACCATTACGACCACTCAAGTTGTATAAATTTAGAAAATCTTAAAAATATGTGTTTTAAATAATGTTGGATACATTTATTTATTTTTGAAGTGTTGGCATTGTTGTTTCCATTATAAAATTCCTTTTTCTTGTATTACTTATTATTTGGTTTTTGATAGTATATAACCTTTAATAATATTATGATTTTTATGTTAACAAAATATATGTATAAGTAGTGGATCTTTTACTCTCATGGCGATAGAGAGGTTGTGGGATTATTATGCTTACTTGTGCAACCTTTTCCTCCCTCCTTTGTGTAGTATGTATGCATGAGAGTATAAATCATAAAACAAATGTCAATACACTTATCTTGTGGCATCTTATCATTGTTTCCACTACTATAAAGTATAATTCCTTTCTATCGAACATTAGTTGTGAGGTCTAGTGTGTGGAAATATATAAAATCCAACATACCATGAACCTTATGTTAATGGGGTACCCATAGAGTTAGTGTCCATCTCTATGAACATAATGGTCGATTGGTTGTGGGGTGATTATGTTTTTTTCCTCAACATCTCCCTCCCTCCTTTGTGTAGTCTATATGTATGGGTGTGTGAATTGTAAAAAAAGTTAGATACACCTATATCAAGGTATCTTGACAAATTTATTGCTACGACTATAAAATCTCATTCACTTCTTTCTCACATTGATTGTGAGGACTAGTATAAAACATCACATAATCCCCAATTTACGATGATCCTTATCCCAAACAACATCTATAAATGTAGTGACATCTATTTTTGAACTCATACCCTGTTAATGAAGAAAACCTAACATTGGTGAACAACATGCCACTTACTTCTTGTAATAAAAAATTAATATCATAAGGTCATTTTATTTTACAAGGATCAACTATTTAATAGCGATAATGTATGTTTATATGTGACACCTGTTCTTCATTTTTGTTTATCTCAACATTTGTTTTTCTTTCCTAAAAAATATCAAGTCTATCATTTGAAACTAGTTACTACATAGGGCTTTGAGAGATGATGTTGCTTTTTGGGAATGGAAAGTTAAAAATTCATTTTTCTCTTTGTAAAATCATTAATACTAAGACCCAAATGAATTTGTAGCAAAGTTTACTTCGAGAGACTGGAAGATTCCCAAACAAGGTTTTTTTAGAAGTTGTGAATAAGGACAAGCACATAATTATACCATTACAAACAATATATTCATAACAAGTAGGGACTGAGATCACAATTAATTTGTATTGCTTCACCACTTTGAAGGAAAAACCTTTCCATATAAGACAACTATGTTGAACATGCATCTAATGATATACAATGATGTTTAATAGATGAATATAGGAACTGGTAATTGCAACATACATACCTTGTGATAGACACGTGGAGGAATATATATTATTACTAATAAGAGTGTTGAATAGAAGAATGGGAGTTCCTAATTAGAGAGTGAACATAAATGAAGGAAAGTTGGTAAGAGGTATACCATGTGTCCCATTTACATGTGTTATTAGAAGAAGATAATAACTAAGATGCAAAATATGTATAATGGTTGGGGACACAATATGCTCCTCCCACCCCTATCCCTTAAAAAAAAATCATCCTTAAAGCTTTATCTTGAGATATTTTTGCATGAAGTGTTAATCTTCCAAAGTTGCATCCTCAAGATGTGGGTTCTTCTACATGTTAGATACTTGGAAATAGATTTATTATATAGGTGTTGGTATTTGTTATCAATAATTATTTTTGATTCTAGAGTCAATTTACCTTCCCCATCTCACATCGATAGATTTTCTTGTGTAGTGATGTGTTGAACAATCAGCTTCTCGAGACTTAAAACATGGAAATCATTATGGAGGCATGAAATGGTAGGTAGCCTTGAGGTGCAAACAACTTCACTAATTGTGTGAAGGATATTATAGTACCTATAAAATTTAGGACTCAACTTTATTTTCTGTTTTGTTTTAGTGATTATCGTTTGTAAGGTTGAATTCAAAGTTAAACCCATTCACCTATGTGAAATGCATTTTACTACATCACTGGTCAACCCATTGCTTCATCCTATTTTGTGCCAACTGGAGGTTTTCCTTGAGTAACACGAGTATTTATAAGTGCGTTGTGGGTGATATTCCATTACCATACCTTTGGGAAAAACATTTCATACAATTCCTAGTGTTAGTGTTAGGTGGTGGAGATCCATACAAGGCATTAAAGGGATTCATCTTGGTTAATGTATGGTATATGGGATTATACCATTATTCTGCTAGTGGCAACCACTTAAGTCGTTATGATTGTTTATATAACACAAAGAAATGAAAGTATCTTTTAAGTTTTTAGTGATGATAACTTCCATTATGTTGTATATCTAAGGGATCTAAGAACTCACAAACAATGTGGTTCCCTATAATGTAAAGAGTTCATGATGTTCCGATATCCTGAAGAGTTCCTACTAGAATTTGAATGTGATCTTGGGATCTTCATCACATGTGATCACTTTTAGGAGTCCATGTAGATAATGAACTTTTGACATAAATACTTGCAGTTTCTTTAAGTTGGATTGGAAGTTGCATAGATAAGCATATTTGGTGAGTTAGTGAACTACTATGACTATTAATTACCTTCAAATTTAAGAAATGTTATGATGAAATCCTTGGATATATCCTCCACCCTTGCATAGAAATGGGTAAGGGTCAAAGAAATCTTAATGATTTAAAAATCTTACCCTACATCATGTCCACCCACTCTTTCGGTGGGTTGGTGAACTACTACAATTATTAATTACCTTTAAACTTAGGAAGTGTTATTACAAAATCCATAGATATATCCTCCACCTTTTCATAGAAATGGGTAAGGGTCATAGTAGTGTTAATTATTTATTTAATAGTCTTAGCCCACACAATTTATAGCCACTCTTATTGTTATTTTGGGAAACTCTTTGTTATAGAAATCACTTTAGGCTATTATGGATAGTATAGACCTTGAATTTCCTCCCTAGAAAATATTGGTCTATTTTTTAATTTCATGTGAGATGGCCAATATCTCTCTTTCATAATTGGGTTTGACCAATTCATTATGTTTCAATTGTCAGCTTTCAAACATTATAGCCATTTCTTTTCATATCAACACAACACCAATTCCTTGCTTAGATGCATCACATTCTACAAAGGACACCATATTGAAATGTGAAATGGTTAAGACTGATGTGGTCGAAAAATATTTCTTTGGGATTGAAAGTGTTTGACTTGTCTCTTATGGCAAAAAGAATGAATTGTTCTTCAAGAAGGTGTTGAAAAACATGTATAATTTCTCTAAACAATCTATAGTATCATATCAAGCTAAAAAATCCATATAGACATTCAATATTTGTGGGAGTGGGACATTTGATGATGGATGAAATCTTTTATGGTTAACCTTGACTCCTTTTTTGGTTATGATGTGACTAAGGTTCTTGACATGTTCCTTGCCAAAAGCACACTTGGATTTTTTGTGTAGTTGGTTATCTTCTAGGATTTAAAGTACCTTTCCTATATGGGAGAGATGGTCCTCACAACTTTGGGTATGGACACTACAACAATAAGCCATATCTTTTACCTAAATTTTGTAGAAAATACAGGGGGTTATTAATTTCCTATGAAGTTTTCCCCTTTGTGTTTAATTTTTACATTATTTTCATTGAATTGAGGTTTGTATTTTTTAAAAATATAGATAAATATGGTTTTAATTGAGAGATTATGCAATAAACTCATAATTAATTATTGATATAATATATTACAAAACAAGTATTGACCAGATGATATGTGCATCTTGATTGTTTCTAGAGACAAAAAAATCAGACCTTGGGAGGTGGATTTAAGGGAAAGCCTTGGTGTCATGAAAGGTCATATGAGAAATGTCAATTTACTAGGATTCATCCTTTAAAATCTGATAATGCAAGCCAAGTGTTTGACAAAAGGATTGCATGCCAAGTGTTTGAAGAAATGCCTACTCAATAAGCAAGCATTCAAATCATGGTCAAATAACTTATAGGGAAATCCTTGATCTTGGGGTGAACTCCGAAGATTCTATGATAGATATAAAGCACACACTAGATCTTGTGCTATAACATACCCAATACCCTCTGTTCTTTGATGAGAATATGGGGCACTTCTTGGAACCACCAGTTTTCACCAACTTATTTCTCTGGTACCACGATGTAATATACATAATTTCATAATTAGGCTGTAACTATCATTCTTACATGTGATTCATGGACAATTACAGTTTAAAATCGTAATAAAATTGACCATGACTAATTAACCCATTTCCCATCAGTAGAATCAACCATCTTAGCACATAAAACATGGTTATGCTCGTACATTAAATAGATATAGCTGATACATGGGCAATTGTAGCAACATTTTTATACATTTACAACAACCTACTTATATATTTCTTTCACATACATACAATTACATTCTCCTCAAGATTATTTCCTCTTGTGGGCATCCCACAAGGAAATTTACAACTATTTGACATGGCTGGAAACTAATATACATGACAGAGGCATAATTAATCCCTTTGTATTACAATAATGGTTGTGACAATCTCCAAAATTACATAAGATCTTCACTAGACAACCCAACATGCACTCCTAAGCTCCAATCTCCACCTCCAAACTTACAGCTTCCAAGTGAGCACATAATCATTAACACAACACTCACCTCAAGCATTGCTATCCATAATATAAACAACACAAATCAATAGTTTAACTGTCATCAACTGCACTTGGGGAAATAAATCCATGAATTTTTTTCCACCTGACCATAGGCACTAGCTCGAATAGGTGTCACCCCCGTTCTAGGAAATGAAACAACAAGGGGGAATTTACTAGCTAAGACTATGGTTTCCTCACTTATCCCAATAAATTATTAAAGCCAAACATTTTTCCTCTTATACTAGGTTTATAACATTGTTTACAGTCAGAGAAGTCACCCATCAACCCATTGAATCAACAATAATCCCACTTTTCAGCCTCTGTTTCCCCCTTGACTTTGCATGACACTAGGAATGCAATACCCTTCACTACAAAATAGTCCCTCAGGCTATCCACTTCACTCTAGTGCTACAATGCAAGCTAGCCAGGAAAATATCCAATGCTAAAAGCCAATAAATCTCAGTTGTATCAATTACAAACACTCATAGCCATTGTTTTTTTCATACATGCATAATAACCAGACTTATGGAAACAACATACCTCTAGACATAATGAAATCTTTGTTGAACACACACTTATACTCAGGGGGAGGGTCGGGGGTGAATCAATATAAGATAATCTTTTACTTATTTTTATTCAATCACCACAATAAAACAATTACACATAAGATATATCAACTACAAAACACATAATACAATGTTGTTGAAATGTTGTTCAATACTGAGAGGGGGGCGGGGGGTGTGCGGTGAATCAATATTGCTTCTTTTTCCCATTTTTAATTAATTATTAATTATTAAAATTATTAACCATAACAATTTATCAACAAGAATGTATAATATATAGAATTAAATGTAGCAATCATAAAAAATATATTTATTTTACAAGCTACAACTTGTAAGAGACACCAATCCCCCTTCTTTTGAGCACCAACTCAAGGAGACACCAATCCCCCTTCTTTTGAGAACCAACTCAAAGAGACACCAATCCCCTATTTTCAAGCACCAACTTGAGGAAGATAAAAATACCTATAGATCAGGATCCAACCTGTAGAGGACTCCAATCCTTTGTTTTCAAGCAACAACTTGAGGAAGATGAAAATCCCTGTTGTTCATGCTCCAACCTGTAAATGAATCTTATCCTCCCTTGCTCCTACCTTCCACCCTCACTTCATGTGTATGTTTCAATTGCCAAATTCTTCCTTGGACTTTGCCTCTATTTAGATCTTCTGAATTAGCTCCCAGAGACACACTCTTCTTCACCATATTTTTCTATTTATATATTCTTTTAAAAGGTGTATGACATTGAACCAATGTGTCTCTTTGTAAAATAACAAATGAATCAATGTTCCTTTTCACTATATTAATACAATAACAATAATTTTGTCATTTTCATTAAGAACATATTTCCTCCTTTGTTTATTATTCTATGTAAAAATCTCTTCAATTACGGTTTGTAAGCCCAATTGCATCTGTATGGATTGAATCCTTTATTTGAATTTGTATGATTTTCATACCTTATGAGTCAATCACAGGTATGGATTGACTCTTCTATTTTGATCCTATGCTACCACTGTGTCCTTGATTTTTAAACATATTAGATTCGAGCTTTAATTTTTCTCTCTAGTCCCTTTCCTACATCGAACATTGGGTAGGTTCTAATCTCGTGGCCCCTTTTACCATAGGACTTAAATGATGTGACCAAGAGCTATACGAACAAGACGCAAAGGCATGTTCTACAACCCATCCCAAAGGCACTTCTTTTATTTATCAAGTGACCATACCCTATAACTAGGTGTTATCCAAGATTTTAATTTATCACATCTTCATATTTTCCATATGACCTCTACATGTGACCAAGAGAGAACACACACAATGATTATCATGGCATTTAAACAAATCCACGGTTTAGATTTAATCAACCGTTGAGTGGATGGTATGGGCTTATCTAGGCGATTAATCAAATCGACAATTAGGTTTTAATCAACGATTGAGTGGACAATCCACAGGAATTTCACATTTTAAAAATGAACTCGAAATAATCCCAAGCCAAAACACAATAACATTTGATGCTAACACATGGATAATTAAATTTAGCATAATATACTTTTCGCGTCCACTCTCTGTAATTAATGTTCATGCTATTTCAAACGTGAATTTGATTTGGGCCATCCGATCATGCTTCTATTTCGATCCAACGATCAACGATCAATCATTATCGTTCACTATATTTTTTTTGGCTAGGACTTCCTCTTGATTTGCCAAACTTCCACCAATATTTAGGCCTGTATGTATTTGATGTATTCATCATTCCATCTCTGTCACTATTTATCTACCTTCTTGTAGGAAATTCTCATAGAAGGTCTTATATTCCCTGAGAGAATATCTTTGGGCTTGCTTTCATTCACTTTGACAATGGATGACAATGATCTGTAAACATCACTCTTCATAATATCTTCTACAACAAAATCTTCAAGAACTAAGAGATGAAGGATATGTGAAGCATCTCCCTTGCTAAGATTTTTATACTAGACCCTTGACACCTACTGCATTTTATCGAAAACAATAGACTTTGATCCTTTCTCCTTGAATTTAGAGCACAATACATAGTGTTAATTTCTTTGAGGCTCCATTGTAAAGTTCTTCCAATGATATCTTCAAGGATGAACAACATACTTTTGTTGGGACATTTCTCATTTCCATTGCCACTTTTAATAAACTCTGTCTTATTAACTCTTCTATCTGTGACTTGTATGGATTTTGGATTATCTATTTATAATGATGATCATATTGAGCCTCTTTGACACCATGTTCAACATTGACCATATTGGCCCTCTTAGCATCAATTCCAACACCATAACACTAGGTCCAACATTCTCTCCCTTTGGCATTGATGGAAACAAAGTACAAACCCATTTTCAATCTTAACTGGGTTTTATTGTTTAGTAAAAACCCCTTTTCAATCATAACTGGGTTTTACTATTTATTCTTCCCCTTTGACAACAATTGAGAAGGGAGATTTCTTTGCCCCCCCTAAGGTTATACTCCCCCTGTCCATTTACTCTTTTTTCTGATGAAACTTGTGAAATTTAATTAGATATGGATATTACCCCCAATTTATGTTTAAGGTTTTCAAAAGTATTTATGGTAGAGGTTTTGTGAATATATTTGCAATCTATTCTTTAGTATCCACATATTCCACTTTAACAAATTTTAGAGAAACTCGTTCCCTTAAAAATCAAATTTAATTGGGATATGCTTGGTTTTTGAGTGCATGCTGGGATTTTTAGAAAGGTTTATAGCATTGGTATTGTCACATTTAAGAAGAATTGGATTATCATACTTTACTTGTAAGTCTTCTAGAGTTTGTTTCATCCAAATTACTTGAGTGCAATAGGAGGAAACAACAATATATTCAACTTCTATTGTAGATAGTGATATGGAGGGTTTCTTTTTACTTAGCCATGACACCAAAAATTTTCCTAGGAAGATTGCTCCTCCACTAGTGCTCTTTTTGTCATCAATACTTCCTACTCAATATGCATTAGCATATGCAGTTAATGTGAAGTATTCTATTTTTGGATACCATAATCCAAAATCCAAGGTGCCTTTGAGATATCTAAAAATCCTTTTAACTACCTTCATTTGTGTCTTTTTAGGTGCAGATTGAAATCTGACCACTGCTCCTGCATCTTGCATGATATGATGTCTAGTTTTTTTTTCATATAATAGGCTACCAGTCATTCATCTACATATGGTTTGGTCCACTTTTAGTGATTCATCATCTTTTCTTAGTTTATGTCATGTAATCATAGGAGTGATCATAGGTTTGCAATCTTCCATTTGAAATTTCCTCAACATTTCTTTAATGTATTTGGTTTGAGATATGAATATGCCTTTGTTTAAATGTGATACTTGTAATCCCAAGAAGAATGTCAGTTCATAAATCATTGAAATTTCAAATTCTTTTTGCATTTTTGTATAAAATTGATTACTTAGAGGGTTTAAATTACTTCCGAAGATGATGTCATCCACATATACTACAACAATAATCATATTCTGATTTTCGATTTTAGTGTAAAGATTGTTGTCAATAGCTCCTCTTTTGTATACTTGTTGTTGTAGATGATTATCAAGTCTTGAAAACCATACTCTAGGATCTTGTTTGAGACCACACAATGCTTTCTTTAATTTACAAACAAAGTCTTGATTTGCTAATAACATAAATTATTCAGGTTGTTCTATATAAACTTCTTCCTCTAAATTTCCATTTAAGAATGTTGATTTTACATCCATTTGATATATTTTAAAGTTTTTAAAACATGCAAATGCTAAGAAAATTCTGATAGCTTCTAATCTATCTACTGGGGGAAGTGTTTCCTCAAAGTCAATCCCTTCTACTTGAGCATATCCTTTGCACACCAATATTTCCTTATTCCTTATAACTTGAACATCTTCATTAACTTTATTTTTGAACATTCATTTGGTCCCTACCACAATTTTGTCTTTTGATCTTGGGACTAGTTCCGAGGTCTGATTTTTATCTATTTGATCAAGCTCTTCATTCATGGATTTGATATGATATTCATCTTTGTTGGCCTCTGTAAATGTTTTGGGTTCTGATAGGGATACTATTTCTTGTTTTGATTCATGTGTTATCCTTCTTCTTGTTTCGACTCCAACACTTTTGTTGCCTATGATTTGGCTTCCAGGATGATTTCTTTGTATTCTCCTTGATGGTTATTTTGAATCTTGTATTGGTGATTCTTCCTATTCCATTTCTTATTTACTTTGGGATTCATCCTGTTGTATTTCTTCGACTTCTTCTTCTTCATCATCATTTCTTCTCCTTTCATCAAATTATGAATTATCTTGAGATTTGATTCTTCTTGATTTTAAATCATCCACTTTCACATTTGCACTTTCCACAATTTTGTGCAGCCTCATGTTATAGCATCTATAGGCCTTTTTGTTGGATGAGTAACCAAGAAATATTCCTTCATCTGATCTGGAATCAAATTTTCCTAGGCTATCATCGTCTCTCTTAATATAACACTTTCTCCCAAAGACTTTGAAGTGTTTAACTGATGTTGGTCTACAAAACCATAATTCATATGGTGTCTTGTCATGGTTGACTCTAAGTTGTCCTATGTTAAATATGTATACTACTATATACACTTCTTCTCTCCAATATATATCTGATAGCTTGGATTCATTTAACATAGTTATGGCTTCTTCTTGAATAGTCCTATTTTTCCTTTCAACAACTCCATTGTGTTGAGGATTTCTTGGACCTGAAAAGTGTCTTTTAATTCCATGAGTTTAAAAAAACTTGTTGAAATCATTTGAGGTAAATTTGAATCAATTATATGATCTTAGGCACTTTATTTTGAGATCAGTCTCATTTTCATCATGTGCTTTGAATATTTTAAAATTTTCAAATGCTTCTAATTTTTATTTGAGAAAGGATACCCAAGTCATTCTTGTATATTCATAAATGAATAAGATGAAGTAATGTTCACCTTGTATGATTTTAGTTATGATAGGTCCACATAGGTCAGTATGAACAAGTTCTAATGGTTTTGATGTAGAGTATTCTTTTGTCTTGAGTCTTACTTTTGTCTTCTTCCCATGTTGGCAGTGCTTACAAACAAAGTTTCATGTTTTTATAATCTTTGGCATATCTTTCAAAGCTTCCTTTTTAATAACTTTTATCAAGTTATCAAAACCTATGTGTCCCATTCTTTCATGCCATAGAAAAATTTCATTTACTTGATCCATGCAACAATTTTCTTCTTCTTCTATGTTTAAGATATATGAATCACTTGGTGTCCTAGTTACAATAGCCACTAATTTTCTTGAACCTTATTTTCTAATTTCACATTTTTGAGAGTCAAATATGAGTATATGTCCTTGATCACATGTTTGGCTCACACTGAGGATATTAGGCTTCAATTTTCCAACTAATATCACATTTTCTTCTTTATCTCTGTTATTTCCAAAACTGACTATAGCCTTTCCAAATATCTTGGCAAAGACATCATCTCCAAATGTAACCCTTCCTTTTTCTTTCCTTTTAAAACAGAGGAATTTGTATTGATATCCTATCATATTCTTTGAAAATCTACTGTCAACATACCATTGGCTTATTTTATTTTTAGAATATAAGGATACCTTACACTCAGTCTCCTTTTCTTTCCATGTCTTTTTATGATTTTCTTATTGAATGTTGGAAGTATTCATGGGATTCTTTGTTAGTACACAGTCATTATCTTTGTGACCATAATTGTTGCATTTGAGGCATTCAACATTGTAATCTTGTAATGGAGAGAATTAATTATAGTTTCTATTCTATTGATTATTATTATTCTTGTTGTTCTTATAACCATATCTTTGAGAACTCTTATGATTTTTCTTTCCATAAGATCTACAATGTAATTCTTTATGCCAAAAATTATTGCAAGAGAAGCAATATCCGAAAAAAGGGTGTTGATACCTTTTTGGGGGAGTTATTCTTGTATTTGTATTCCTTATATATTCATTTTATTTTGTATGGAGAGAAATTTTTTGTTGATTAAAATCAGTCTTTAATTTTATTTCTTTCTTGTTGAAAGAGATTTGAAGGGTAGTTGCATAACTATTTGGAATTTTATCATACTTTTGTGTTGTAGTGCTTGAGACTTTATCAAAATTATTTTGATCATACCCAAGTCCTGAATTATTTCTAGATGGTCTTTGATTGTTAAGAATATCATTCAATATTTTTGAACTATTTTCAAATCTTCATTGGTTATTTCATTTCTCAAGTTCCTTTTTTAGAAGAATACTTTCATCTTCTATCTTTTCACAATCTCGTTGCTTTTCATTGAGTTATTTACTTATGACCTCTTCAATTCTTTTGGTTTACTGGAGTTGAGTCTTCAATTCAATAATGAGTTGTTTTGTCTCCTTTATGGTTTTTGAAACTTCCTTTTATCTTGATTTTTGTTCTTCTTCATATTCTTGTAGTTGTTCTCTTAATGATTTATTCTTCCTTTTATATTTTCTCAGTTCTTCGAGAGCACTAATAAGTTATTCTTCAAGGTATACTTCTCCTTCAACTTCAAAGTTTTCATTATTATCCTTAGTAGCATTAGTTTGATTTTATATGCCCATAAATAGATCTTTGTCTCGTCATCTTTTCTCATGTAATATGAACTATTGTCTTCTTTGGAGTTAAATTTTTTCTTTTTCTTGTAGAAATTTTTCTTATTTCCAGTTCTAAACTTTTTATATTCTTTATGGTTATGAGTTTCTTCATATTCACTATCCTTTTGTTTTGGATAGGGACACTTGGAGGAAAAATGCCCAACTTTTCCACAGTTGAAACATTTGAGGGGTAACTTCCCTCTATATTTCCCAGACCCTTCTTGAGTTTCCTTATAAAGTTTTCATCTCATTCATATGATATGTCTGAGTGATTTTCATTTGGTACATTCTCATGGTTCTTTGTTTCATTTGAGGATTTGAAGGTTGTTTCCATTTTTTATGGACTTTCTTTCCCTATTCTCATTCCATACGCTATAAGAATCCCATGAAGTTCATACATTGTAAGTTCATAAAGGTTTTCTCGATATTCTAGGGTAGATACCTTGGAATCATATCTCATTGGTAATGATCTCAACACTTTTTGAGCAATAATTTTGTCTTCTAGATCTTCTCTGAGAGCTCTAATTGAATTGACAATTTCATCCACCCTTTGAAGATATTATGCAATGTTTTCTTCATCTTTCATCTTCAGACCTTCAAACTTCTCTTTGTATATAATTTGAAGTTTTTCTTTCTTTAATTTCTAATATCCTTCATATATGATTTGAAGTTTGTTCCAAATTGTTTTTTTTTATTTACAGTGCATCACTTTTACAAATATAGAGTTTTCTAATCCACCCAGAATTGCATTAACATCCCTTGAATTATCATTACATAGTTTCTTTGAAACAACATTTGAAGGTGGAATAGGTGGTGCTTTGTAACCATTTACTATAGATAACCAAACATCACATCCAAGAGCCATTAAATAACTTCTCATCCTTACACTCCAAAATGCATAATCATTTCCTTTGAACAATGGTGCTTTGTTAGAGGAAATCTCTTCTTGTTGATTGATTGTCATATCTCAAAATATTCCTTCCAGTGATTAGAATATGGTGAGGGAACATTTCTATGATATGAATAGTTGAAATGTAGTTCAATATGTTGATACTGAGAGGGGGGTGAATCAGTATCAAGTACAATTTAAAACATTTTTAAAATTATACTTAAATCATTCAATTGTATCCAATGAGCAATGAACAATAGTATAAGAGGTACACCAATACACCACAGTACATCATGCACAATGTATGAGAAATCATCAATAGTTATTGTTCAAGGGAAGTAATGATTTCCAAAGGTAGCTACATCTTCCAAATATAAAGGGAGGGATAAAACTCCAAGAGGAAGATACAATCATCCAATATCAAGAGAGGGTTTAACTCTACATCCTTTCCCCTTCCTTCCACCCAAGAATATATGAGATATAATAAAA
>CBVK0102183121.1:0-11985 GCA_900067695.1 Picea abies | reverse complement strand
ATGAATCTTGTATGCACTTAATAACTCAATAAATTAGTAGTAGTTAGTGATTCCAAGAAATAATTTGGCTTGGGATCATTACATTATGACAATATGTTCAATGTTTTGGCCCATAGAAATCGGTCCAATTTCTATGTTTTGATATACAGTTCCCAGTATGTATATGTTGGCACAGGGGTAGATCCAAGGTTCAACGCTCAAGAGTGCACTAACAAAGCCCTAACTATTGGCCCTTTCAACAACACCTGTGAAGTAGATGAAGTCTCACCTGAGGTAGAGGAAGGGGTGGTTGCAAGACTCAGGTGTCTGCAACCTTAGCTGGGACACAGATCTGTGATTATATTATTTACAATGCACTTAGCATCGATCATTCATCAATATTCAACCCTTATTATACTTCGCAGATAGCACAAAGGATCGCAACATTCACTTAGATCTAAGATATTTAAACACTTAGCAATAGTAAAATAGATCAGATCCAGTAGATCTACACTAAGTATCCTTATACACATCATATCTAACAATCATATATATATATAAGAAGCATAGAGCATAAGTGGATATATCAAAGCATGTAGCATAAGCAAAGATAAATGCATTGATCCAAAGCACAGAGAATAACACATAGATTTACGTGGTTCACCCCCCCTGGGGCTACGTCCACAAGATATTCTTCTTTATTATGGTCCTCAAGCTGTTACAAGCACAAAGCCTCCGAAACCCTTCTTTGCAGAGGATGGATGATCTATGCAACTCGCTAGATTCTTCCTTGCGTTACAATATAAATTACACAGTAACTTGCACTTAGCCTTGCAAGCCTTACAAAGTTTGCACAGAGAACTTATTCAACATCACATAGATGCACCACAAATTGCACTAAGAAATCACGTCTAATACTTTTTAAATTGCATATATTTCTATTTATACATTAAAAAAGTGGGCCTAAGAATGGGTAAACCCATAGGCCGACATCTGTTTCCCATTACATTAACTCAAAACCCTAAAAGAGGCCCAAAAGTGGACCGAGATCCTGTGATATCTGCTTCGCCTGGCGCTCCATCTTTGACAGGGTGTCGAAGTCCAAAAACGATCGATTATGACAAAGTGTTCCTCAAAAATTGGTCAAGGGCCAACATGCCCCCAACACTCACCTGTGACTAATCCCAAGTCACTCAGGTCTGACCAATTCTACTTCAAATTCCTCGAGCTTGGCTTGAGCTACTTCGACCTACCGCATTGCTACTGCCTCTTTCTTGGAGAACTCCTGGATGAGTGCCTTGTTCACCAGCCTTTATAGGCATTGTTCTGCTGTATTCACAAGATTTTCAAGTTCTATTCCTTGGCTTTCAACTTCAGTGAACAATTGGCATGCCTTTTCTTGCACTGGTTGAAGTCGTTGAGAGACTTCCATTACTTTACTATGAAGTGTGTGAATCTGTTGTTGGGTTGTGCGTTGCTTTGGAAACCTCTTCATTCTCTCTACGAGTGACAGGGCCTTCATCTGCACCTATAGTTTTTCAGCATTGTACTTTGCCTCTTGGAGCTGTGACTCCAATTTATGAAATTTTGGGTTCTCGGTTAGGTTCTTGTAGATATACGCAATTCTGCTATTTAACTTCTTGCATTCCTTAGAGAGTTTTTTAATCCTTTCTACGGTGCTCCAAGTAGTTATTTATCACTAGTCACACACTTCTTGTGGGGTCTGTGGTATGTTCTAAAGCTCTAATTCCAGGAATCTTTGTTGAAGTTGCTGAATAACTTCAGCAAATGTCATCACTTGGTGTTTGATGGGGTCCTCTACCTTCTGTTCTAAGATGGTCATAGAGAAAAATACTCTGTTGACTGCTTCTTCAATCTCAATCTACTTCACGAGCAACCTCTCTTTCTCTTTTTGAATCTTTGCTCTGTCTTCTTCAAAATTCACTTGGAGAGTGTCCTTCTCTTGTTGCACATCTCGGTGTTGCTCGAGGATTTCCTCCTGTGCTTTCTTTAAGGCCTAGGTGGCCTGTGCTATTTCTTTGTGTGCCTTTCGAAGGCATACTTCGACTGTGATAGCAATATTGTGGAGTTTAATTGGATCATTTGCTTCTTCTATTGTTCCTTTTGGAAGGGGCACAGAGGAGACTACACGACTAGACTGTAGAGCTTGCTGTACTCCTTAGAGTTCGATCTCGATTCTGTTGTACATTGTCTCTTTATTAGCTTCCCATTTTTATGTTATCTCTTCTATGGCTTTGTTCATAGCTATGATGAGAAAAATGAAGTCATCTAGAGTGAGCGTGGTCTTTAGCTTAGTCACGGGTGCTTTTGATTTCTTTCGGGAGGAAGGTTCTGGAGGCGAACCCTTCCTTTTCTTTATGATTCCTACTTCCTCTCCTTGCCTCTGTTCGACTTACTCTAAGTCTTTTCCATTACCTCCTTGATCTAGTGTAATGGATGCAGTTCTTACAGATCTACTGTCTACATCCTAGATATTCTCATCCTTCTTTTTCTGCTTTGTTTTCTTTGTCTTATTGGGTCTAGGTGTATTCTGCACAGCTTCTGGGCTGTCAATGTTAGACACTTTTGCGGGGTCTGTTGGAATAAGGAGGTCCATCGACCATTCCTTGGTGATTTCCTCCAGGTCTTCTTCTATCATCTTGTAATAAGACTGAAGATGTTCCTTGTTCTCATCAGTGTGTGTTGTCAGATATATAAAATGGAAGTCTGCACTAAACTTTATCAAAGGTCGAAACCTGTGTAAAGTATTCGGGGTCATGTGAGGCTCAGAATGGATGGCGAGCTTCAACTGGGTATAGTAGGTATGGAATACAACATTGGATTGCCATTGCTTGTTCATGTCGTTCGAGTACCACAGGGTACTGAACTTCATAGCTAGTGGTTCAAAGGGGTCAATGTCGGGGAAGGTTTCACCTTCTGGTAGCTCCCATGCAATGAAAGCTATAAGTATCAAGAGCCAACTAAAATGAAATATATGCCTCTAATCCTGGGCTTCTCTACAATCAATATCTAGTTGATTCACCAGGTACTTTTCCCAGTTCATCTGCAGTCCCTCTGTGCACTTTCCTGCGAGGTCGACTACAAAGCTGGATACTTGTGTGGGTCAAATCTTGCGTACCAACTTCCCTATGATCAATTGATAGGTGAGGCGCACCATGCCACTTTCAATAGAATCTAACTTGTAGCCTCACATGCCTTTCTCAACATTGCCATAGGATTCTTTGATCTTCTGAGCAAGAGCGCGATCCACGGTCTTTCCAGGATAGTAATCATAGGGATCGGGGCCTTGCATGTTAAGCCCAATGATCCAGTTGATCAGTGCTGGATCAACTGTTATGTGACAGTTCAACCATAAGTATCCTCCATGGTAACTTTCCAGCAGTAGCTTCACATAAGCATTCACCTCCTGGTGTCTTCTGAAGTGCGATATCTTCATAACGTTGAGTAGAGTAGACTACGCGAGGTTCATCGTCCATTGCTGAGGGACGATCTTCAAATTATTTCCCTTGGTTCTGGTTAGGTACTTGTATGGGGAAAGTGTGTTGTAAAATTTTCAATCCCCCAGGTTGAAGTCACTAAACTTCAAGGCTGATATCTTGTCATGATCTACACATACTCCTTTTGGCAGGTACGCTATGACTAGAGTGTACTCAAAGTCTCTAGGCACACTATCTCTGTTGATCGCACCACTCAGAGGTGGTATGTAAGCAGGAAGGATGGATGGAACCAACTTCGCATTGGCCATATCATCCTTATGTTTGGTTCTTCTTTCTGCGTCGGCTCGGGATGTTCCTGCTCAAGCAGTCGACAGGGAGGCTTGCACTCCTCTCATCGATGATGCCTATAAACCTGTAGACAATCCTTGCTCCGACATGACTCTTTCGGCTTTGAGGCTAGTGAGTACCTCTCTTACAGATTCTTCAGTTGCGCTAAATTCGTCGGACATATGCGCTGAGGATCAATAACTCAGGTTATCAAAGTAACATAGATACTGTATTAAGGTAGAGAGTAAGGGTAGAGTAATCACGGTTCACAATTTAGGTAGTCTGTGGATTCAAATTCACGATTAACAAAAGTGTCTTTCGTGCATGGCACGATGGATTAAGTAAGTAACTCTATAACAGATTGTTTGCAATGGGTATGGGGCTTCCTTAACTCTAGTTCTATCTGTTATGCTGTGGTCTAATGGTCTGGTGATGAGACATCAATTCTTTTCGATCCGTTTGGGGTAGGAGTCGAATGGATATATCGACCTCCAATGGCTATATTTCTTCGCCACGACAAAGTGACTCATGTCGCTGTTCTGTTATCCCGACGAAGCTCAAATTGTGAAAAGTTTCTTTTGGAGAGGTTCCCTCTGGAACCCTCTTTAGCCTGTCGATATGAGCTCTCTTTTTACTTAGCTTTCTAGCCTTCTTCCCCGTGAGCTTCATCTTGGTAGTTATTTTCTCGATCTGGTTCTTATTTTCCTTGGGCATAGTCACTTCGGGCTGCCAAGGTTCTTTTCGAAGACTCAAGAGAACTACTTCATTTGTATCTAGTACAGATACTCCAATATTCTATGAGTCCCCTAACTCTTTGACATCTGAGCTTCTAGTGTCAAATATCTTTGATTTATTCTCCTATTCCTCAATCAACTGTGAGATCCTTCTAGTCATGAAACATTTTAGCTCTTGTCTCTGCTGTTGTAATACCTTTTCTTCTTCCTTCTTTCTGGATTGATCTCTCTCAATCCAAGGTTTTCCAAGTAACATAGTGAACGGGGTGTCGTCCTCAATAAATTTGATAATCTCAAAATCTTCTTCTGTTGAATTTCCATTGACTGTCATAGGTATCTGAGTGAGTTTTCCACATAACATCACCAGTTTTCCTCTGAATAGTCCTATTCTTCCCAATGAAGGAATCATGGCAGGCTTCCCTATAACTTCCCAAGTTCTTTCTTGCATAATGTTCACTTGTGTTTCTTCATCAAGAATATAATCAATGTCAAAGTCCCCTAGTCTTGCTTCGATTTGTTCCTTTTCTTTGAATATCTCTGGTGATCAGACATCTTTATGTTCCTTTAGGGTTTCTTTCAACTATATTAATACTTTCTCTGATTCTTTCTGGGTTTCTACTATTTCTGGGGCTATCCTAGGGTGTTCTTCATGAAGATTCATTCTTTCAATCTTAGCAATCATTCTAGGGAAATCCAATACTTCATGGTCCGAAGCTTTGCAATAGAGACAACTGGGTTTTCCATACAGGCAATCCTTAGTTAGATGGTATGGTTTTCTACAACCATAACATAGGGTCAATCCTCTCTTTCTCTTAAATGATCCCCAACTTCTTCTGTACTGCACACCAAGATCATGGTAGTTAGCCTGCAAAACATTCTTTCTAGGATCATGCATCCATTTGTCAGTCTAAACATTCTTTCTATGCATAGGTATAACATATCTATCATTATGCTTATCAGATCTAATCATATCGAACTTTCTTTCTTCTATTAATGCCCTAGGTTTTAAGCTAGGATTGAATCTATCAAACATACCTAGATACATGCTCTAGAAACAAAAAATTCACTTATGTTATTTATATAGAGCACAAAGCTTCCATATCTAAGAAATTTTAACTATTCTTACCTTTATTAGAGCACAGGGCTTACATATCTTACCTCTTTTCTGCAGATCTGACCTCTTTCTTTCAGAAATTCCCACTTTCACTTTTCTTAGAGCACAAAGTGTTCAAATATCACTTCTTTTCTTTAGATCTGATCTTCCTTTCCTCAGATCTGACCTTATTCCTAGCACAAAGCTTCACAGTTTGAGTAAAAAGTTGCACACTAGGGTGATAGATCTACACATAGAGCTTTCTTTGCACAAAGCTTCTTCTTCTCTAGTTCCCAGAAATCACAGTTTTAGGTCCCAACAACGGAACCATTTGTTGGAACATGGATAGACCCAAGGTTCAATGATCAAGAGTGCACCAACAAAGTTCTAACTACTGGCCCTTTTGGCAACACCTGCGAAGCAGATGAAGTCTCACCCGGGGTAGAGGCAGGGGTGGTTGCAAGACTCAGGTGTCTGCAACCTTAGTTGGGACACATAACTGTGATTACATCACTTAAAGTGCACTTACATCGATCATTCATCAATATTCAACCCTTATTATAGTTTGCAGATAACACAGAGCATCGCAATATTCACTTAGATATAAGATATTACAACACTTAGAAATAGTAAAATAGATCAAATCCAGTAGATCCGCACTAAGAATCCTTATACACATAAGATATAACAATCATATATATATCTAAGAAGCATAGAGCATAAGTGGATATATCAAATCACATAGCATAAGAAAAGATAAACGCATTGAGCCAAAGCACAAAGCATAACACACAGATTTACGTGGTTCACCCCCCCTGGGGCTACGTCCGCAAGATCTTCTTCTTTATTATCGTCCTCAAGTTGTTACAAGAACAAAGCATCCAAAACCCTTCTTCGCAGAGGATAGAATATCTGCGCAACTCGCTAGATCCTTCTTCCTTGCATTACAATATCAATCACACAGTAACTTGGACTTAGCCTTGCAAGCCTTACACAGTTCGCATAGAGCACTTATTCAACATCACATAGATGCACCACCAATTGCACTAAGAAATCACGTCTACTACTTCTTACATTGCCTATATTTCTATTTATACATTACAAAAGTGGGCCTAAGCATGGGTAAACCCACAGGCCAACATCCCTTTCCCATTACATTAACCCAAAACCCTAAAAGAGGCCCAAAAGTGGACCAAGATCCCGTGATCTCTGCTTCGCCTGGTGCTCCATCTTTGACAGGGTGTCGAAGTCCAAAAATGGTCTATTATGCCAAGTGTTCCTCAAAACTTGGTCAAGGGCCAAATATATATATATTTTTAATGGATTTACTATTAAAATATTTTCCTTGGAGTCTTGGTTGCTGCTTCTTTTCTAAATTTAACACCTCTTCTCATTGGCATGGTTCGATAGTCTCACAGTTATTAGATATTGTATTTTATTAATTAATTTGATCTAAAATGGAGCATTTAACAATTATATCACAATGAATTGTGTCCATCCATCAGGCTTTTATGGAAACAAAAATGAATTTTAAACAATTTCAAACCAACATTCAATTCTATTCGTAATGCAGATAGAACATAGGAAGACCAAATCACAATGTTACAGTCCGGGCCCCGCCATAGAAATTTTGTTTTGATCTCAGCCTTGCTAAGCAAGCAATTTCTTATTTCCCTTTCGCTTGCTTGATTCCTTTAGTCTGAAAGGGAACATTTTATTATTTGTCCATCCCTTGGCCTCTATTTGAGCATTTTTTACTTTATTAATGAAATTACCAAATTTCTTGTTCGCGAATTAATAAAAGCACGAGAAATGAAAATTGCAAAGGGATACGGGTTTCTGGGCCGTTACCTAACGATTTGACCATGCATAGCCAGTCACAACTACAACCCATGTACAGTCACAAAAAAGCATGAAAAATGAAAATTGCAAAGGGATACGGGTATTCGGGCCATTACCAAACTATTTGATCGCCCATAGACAGTCACCCCAACCGTTACTATCTCTTTTGGCCTATTAAAGAAGGTGTTGGGGCCCCATTCCAAGGAGAAGCACGAGAGCATAAAAACTCTGCCCATTTTAGTATTCCCCCTTTGCCCCAATATTTTGCAACCAGATTGTGAGTTTGAGACAGAATTCCTTTTTCCTCCATTGTAAGCCTTTTCCATTTCCCTAGGGAGAATTGAAGAGGAGAAGAAGACGTGGAAGAATTTGGTGCATGGTGAAGAGGAGCCCAGGACCAAGTTTGAGGAGCAGTTTCTGGTCTCATGTTGTAAATGAATTTAGTGAGATTAATATAAATAAATATTTTTTTCATCCCACCAAATGATGTCTTAAATATTTATGATTTGTTTACATTTTTTTTATGATGTCTAACCCACTAATCCTTATATAGAATGAATGCTTGTAGTTTCTTGTTTGTCTTTTGGTGAATGCGGGTTGGCCTTGGGAGGAGATCTACAATCAAGAAGCATCTAAGCACAAAGGGATCGACATTGGATGCAGAGTTTAAGGTATGTCTACCGGATCCCTATACTTTGTATTTTATGTATGATTGTGGGGTAATGATGAGATAGTTGTTAAAAAGTAGGAGACTTTAGATGGTTATCTCTGCCTACACTTTAGAACCCTTGTGTATTCCGTAGCGGTTTTTTCCTGCTACAATGACCATATTGTGGAAACCTATAGGGTTTTTTCAAGACACAATATGGTTGTGATTAATGAGACACAATGATAATGTCCTTCGATGTAATTTTAACGAACCCACGAAAGGTAAGATCGATGTTTTTTATTTTTTAGAGAGTCTAAAAAATCATAAAAGGAGACTCCACTAGGTTACCTTTTTCGAAGGTAGTCTATTCAATTCGAAAAAAGGGTAAACTAGCACCGAAAATACGTCTATTCAAAACCATTTTAACGAGTGTGACAAAGACAATATCACTTGAAAATCTTTTCATATTTAAAGATTCTGAAAAGAGATTAATTATGGACTCTGTAAGGGATTATCTTCTGGAACAATTTAGCGAGTGTGAAGAAACAAGGTCACTTGGCCATCGTTTCAATTTTAGGGAGTCTGAAAAGAGATTAACCATGGACTCTATGGGGGTTCCTTTTTCGTAAATTTAGTCCCTAAGGCCCGAAAAAGGGTTAAAATTATACTTGAGAATACTCTTCTAGAGAACCAAACTTCCTAGAGTATATCTTTGTTCGTATAGTTTACCATCTAGAACAAAAAAGGGGTAAACTACCATTGAAAAAACATGCCTTCAAATTTGAGTTTGACGAGCATGAAGGGTAATGAGATCGCTCGACAATATTTTCATTTTTAGAGGGTTTGAAAAGGGTTTATAAAAAGACCCATGGGGGATATGACTCATGTATGAATCTGGTTTAGGTAGATCCCACTACTAGTCTCAGACCAAGAGTCTCTTTAATATTCAACTTGGAAAGTCTCCCAAAAGAGAAGAAAACATAGACCATGGTGTAATTCCTCCCATAGTATAGAAACCGTAGTCATGGCTTCAAGGATAGCCTCATCTAAAGGAAATTCAAAATCTAAGAAATCAATTAAATGATGGTCGTCAGTCCCAAAGGGTAAACTAACCATATTCCATATGACGATGGAGGCTTTGGCTAGGACTAGAAGAGTCTATTAGCGAAGAATCACAAGCATGATGGCTTGAGGATCTACAAACAACAAGATCAAACTCAGAAGGAGACTCATGATCACTTGGACCTAGTGGGGGAAGCAAGGGTTCCCATGCTCCCATTGGATAAACCAATGGATCAATTGCTGAGATCAAGTCTCGAGAAGGCAAACATGATTGTATAGGTTCCTGCTCAGAAGAAATTGAACATCGAGGATAAGATGCCACATAATTAACCCGTGGCAGGGTAGAGTCTACACGAACAATAGGAACATATAAAGGGGTAGACTGAACTAACGCCAAATTAGGGTGGTGATTATCGGATGGCAGCTGGTCGATAGTGACAATGCTTCCATTATGAGGGAAATACATCACCCGGAAGAGCATAGAAACCACAACGTTCATAGCATATACATAATCATGCCCGAGAAGCATATTAAAATCTAACGGGCCTTGCACCACTATTACATCAACAGGGATAGTCTTCCCACCTAACAATATAGGAAATTGAAGAAGGATCCCCAAATATTCACTAGGATGTCTGTCAAAATCCAACAGCTCATGTGAAGAAGACAGAAGCTCGGAAGATCCCAAGACTTTCCAAATTGAAGAGCATAAAATACTTGTAGAGGCTCCTTCATCCACAATACATCGATAAATGTTTGTTGAATTAACTTTGATCCTTATTTGAAAAGGTGTAGAAGAAGGAAGACGAGGCTCAACAAGATCATTCCAATCAAAGGAAACCATCTTAGGGCTTGGAGGGGGTGTACTTGGAACAAACGAAATTCCCCCTTGTTCTAAAAGTACTGAATAGGAAATGCTAAAAACATAGTTGGTAGGCACATCACTCTCTTATATAAGAGTGGGATCAGCCAAAGACTGCATCGACGTGACCACTTTGTCAACCAATGGCTGAGTAGGCTGCGAGACTACAAGGTCTAAAGGAACCTCACCCCCATAAGAGGAGTGGGATCAGCCGATGAATGCATCGACATGACCACTTTCTCAACCAATGGCTGAATAGGTTAGGAGACTACATGGTCTAAAGGTACCTCACCCCCCAAAATAGGAGTGGGATCAACCGATGACTGCATCGGCATGCGCACTTTCTCAACTAATGGTTGAATAGACTGTGATGAAACCTCAGAAGACTCAGAATCAGAAGAGCTTGTAGACAGGGACCACAATATTTGTACCTCTGGAATACCAGGGCATAAATGAATAAGGTGATCTCTCTTGCAAATCTTACAAGGGAACTTAGGCTTACATCTTATTCGTCTAGGTTTCTCAACAGAATCAATGCCCCCAACATGAATAGAAGTGGTTGGTTGCACACCTCAGACATGACTTGAAAAGGTTGGTGATGGGTCGATAACATGACTTGCAGAGGCTACAGACCTATTGCCAATATGACTAGCAGGGACTAGAATTTTTCCCCCAGAATGACTTGCAGAGGCTGGGTGTGGGTATTCAACATGCCTCACAGAGGTTGAGGACCTATCTCCAACATGAATTGCATAGGTTGGTGATTTCTTCTTGCTATTCTTCCTCTTTCTACTTTGTTTAGACTTTCGGTTACTTGTAACTGTACTTTCACCAGAGGCGAGAGAAAGAGGAGGAGAAAAAATTGTTGATGAAGGAACATCAACATTGTGCCCATGACATAACATGCTTAACTGAGAAGCATCAAGAGCATTTAGGAAATTTGGAATGGTACCAAGCCAAACCGATAATCTGACATTCAACCCAAGAATGTACAAAGTGGCCATCAAAGGGACACCAACATTTCTGAACAAAGGAAAAGCACAAGAATCCCCTTGCGAAGGGGTTCCTTGGTTGGTATCATCGGGAAATTTATCCATGAAGAGTTTATGCACAGGTTCTCCCCTTGAGAGATTGTTCAAGTCCATAAAATTCTCACACGCTGACTTTGGTGAACCAATGTTATCAAAACAACCCCTATAAATAGGCAACTCCACGTTTCAAAGAGGAAGACGAAAAATTCCTCATGACTGGCAGAGTGGGCGGTATACCACCCTAGGTCAGAGACCGACAACCATGAATGACTAACTCACTATGGAAAAATAAGGAGCATAGAGCACACACTAAAAATTCCTAAAGGAAAATCAAGCAAACGACTAACTAGTTGGAAGAACAGTTACACTGACCAACACTAGAGCAACTTACTAGTTCAATTGAAACTCAAATACGGAAGAACCCTCTCGGTATACTCTGCAAAGCATGTCCCGATGTCTATCCTAGGTACCACGGTATACCCTTGCAGTCACCTGTGTAAGTCCACGATGTATAGGAAACTAGGTTGCCAGCTCGTGAACAACTACTAGGCGGGTACATTTGATAGTCAGGTGGATCACAATGAGTAGGGTATCAAGCCTGAAACCTATCAAGGGTATCGAAAACAAGTGTTCTGGAAGATTACTGAGGACCTCGAATGGATTCGAGACCCATGAAGCTCCATGGAAAATGCAATCAACATAATCCGAAGACAAGTCCTCTATATGCGTTTCTCCGCTATGATTGGTCTGACATTGGAGGGGTTATCTCCGCTACCTTTCTGCACGTGACCTCGTGTTTAGCCCCTGTGTTAGAGGGGGTCCCAAATAATTTCCATGTTACAGGACTTCTACACTCCCTAACTCAAACTCCAATGTTTGATTTAATGACCTTTAATATTTTCCTCTCCAACCTAATTCAAGGCCCTAACCCTAAACTAGTTGGTTGAC